>JAGVSP010001829.1:0-50326 GCA_022494985.1 Micrasema minimum
AGCCCTCTCGGCAGAAAAATATTGGACATAGTCAAAACCGAACACTTCCTTGAGCCAAGCAATGAACTCGTCGACATGAACTCCAAGAGCTCTCAGTCTAGCAGCAATATCCTGGACGTTCTTGTTCTCAGCCAAAGCCTTGACGAATCCTCTGAATGTAGGGCTAGCGAGTTTTTCAATCAATTCCTTGAAGGCGGGGCTGGTTTGGAGTTTGTCGTAATACAGAGCCTTGATGGCGTCAGTTGGGAGAGCCGCAATGATCTGGTGAATGATGGCATCGACACCTCTAGATGATGAGACTCCGATAGCAGAGCGCTTCAAACCGATCAAGTCGTGGAGCCAAGCAATCCACCTTTTGACGGGCAGACCAGCATTATCCAAATAAGCGATGACCTGTTAAATGAACATTAAAAATCAATTGATTGATTATGAAAAACAACAAAAACGAATATATATTACAACTCAAACTTTCTTACTTGAAGTATTAGATGTAAAGTCTTTAAATATTCCGTTTATATTCTTAATTAAAAAACAATCAAATATACTAGCCCTCAGAATAAGGCTACCTAGAGAAAAGTTTGATGTCGATGTAATAAGTCTCAGTAGTTAAGGATTTTTAAGTTAATCAATGTACGTCAATCAATTGGGTTCTTCCCGATTTTTTTATTTTTGATTTCAAGAAACTGATTGAAAAATTACAATATCAAAGAAATTTTTTTTTAATTTTTACGATGTTATATGAATTTTTTAGCGCAGTTTGAAATAGCTCTTTTTCAAATCGCTCGCAAAATCCTCTATTTGGCGCGGTGTGACGTCACAGCAATAAAGGCGCTCACTACGGAATGAATTTCACGTCTTTCACGGTAGACGGTTATGACGTCATGAACCAATAACGGGCGTTTAAAATCATTCGTATTTTCGTGATTTTAAAACATAAATTTATAAATGAAAACAAAATTTTTGATCATTGTGTTTTTTATATCGTTGGAATTGTAAAAATATACTTTAAATATTTATAACATTTTCAAGGATATTCATGCTATCGGGATGAACCCTATTATAAGACATTATAGGTATAACCCTGATGTGCGAATGATAAATAACATTGAAAATTTTTATTTGTTCATGGATATATAAAACAATACAAATAATTACAATAATTCGCTGATGGGTTAGATTTATGAACATTTGGATGTGGATTTCATTTGGATAATAAGTTGTTTAAAAAAACATATTATAAAGAAATTTACTCACAGCTTCGTATTCTGGAATAGCCTCTACTTCTTGAACCAAAGCTTTGAACTCCTCTCCGAAGATGTAAGCCATGACTGCCTGAACTTCTGGGTCATCCACGTTGTTCACTATGATGTTGAGGATCTCATCGGTGGGAATCAGGTCGATGAAATCCTGTAGATCCTGGTTGAGATCCCTTGGCTGTGGTGGAATGACAGCTCCATAGGAGAGTCCGAACAAGGCAAGAAGGAAGAATGCCGCCTTCATCTTGGTTGTGCCTAGCAAATCAACCCAAACTGAGTTGACTCTTTGGGTGTTGCCTGACCTTTTATACTAAACTAGTTCAGGTATTATTTTCGCTATCAGTTCTGGAGATTAGCTTCTCCATTTTACTTATCTCACTATCTTTCAGATTAACTTTATAACAATGCTCTTTAACTGCATTATCTGTGGGAACAATATTTTTTTTTTGTCAAATAATTTATTTTGGACTATCCTTTGGTTGCATAATAATGATTATTAGGCAGATAAATCAAATCTATTTATATTTCATCAAACATGAAAAATTCCTTACGAAAACTACCAAAAGTACTAATTTAAAAAAAAAAGATCTCTTCCCACTAATTTCTACAACTGTTTTTCTTTTTCACAACTAGTTTATTTTATTTATCCTATCCTCTTTTGTTATTGGTAGTCATAAATTTTGTGTTTTTTTATTGATGCAGTATTCGTTATTGTGTATTCGGTACCTATCTATTTTTGTGTAAATTCGTTCCTCGGTTGTCTCATCAAAAATTTACTTGACTTGTGAACTCTGACCATTAGGTTTGTTGTCATTTTTCCACACGAAACAAACCATATTTTCGGCTGTAGAAAAAACAAATGTGCGACAAATGTTTATGTCTGTCCGCAAGATTTAAAAAAATGTACGTCCATCATCAGTATAAAAAGGGTATTTTTTTTAAAATTAACAGCCTCCACTCGTTTGCGAGTGATTTTTTAAGTAAAAAAAAAGATCTTAGGTTTGATTGTAATTTGGGAAAAATGACTTACAATATTATTTTACGTTATTAGTCTCTCAGTGGATGATTGGTTTTTTATTTTTTAAAAAAAATACCAGCTTAAAATTTCGCACTGCTACTGTTGTTATTACGTCAATAACGGCTTTGATTAAAGATTAGGTTTGTATAATACTATTTTATTATCAAATAATTAACTTAAGTACATTTGTACTGAAATTGGATTTAAAGTTTTATTTAAAATATCATATCTCCAATTTAAATATCTAGATTAGTGGATAATCTATCGCGGTGAGTACAATTTATTTTTATATTCAATAAACATCAGTTTCCAACGACCAATATTTATAATTTTTTTTTTGTGATTTTAATGTTTTATAAACGGGGTATAGGGTATTGGCAGATATGTTATATACGTGTATGTGTACAACATACATAATATTCAAAGTTATATGAATTTTTGTCTGTGTGAAATAACAGAGTAATTTAAATCAATTTTTTTTTTCGCCTACGTTACGGATTTCGCATTGCGTTTAATAAAAAAATCCAAAGAAAGAGCATCGAGCACTTTTATTGTTTGAACATGATCTTTTTATCTTTTGGCTACGTGCCTTCTAAACAGCTCACGTCACTGTATTGAATAATAATGTTTGTTATGAATAATTTTTGTTAAATCTTGGGTGCGTTTCAGCGAATTTTGGTAGTTTACATGACATCATTATAGTCATCATACCATACGTGCTCCACATAGGGAGCGGATATGGGATTTCCAATCTGCCGATTGGCCGCAGTTCCCGCGCATCCTCCCAAGTCAAGTCCACGTCCCGCAGCTCTGACGCAAACTGCTGACGGATTGTCAACAGTGGACGTCCAGGATGCCGAGAGCCTGATGCCATGCAAAATAGGCAATCATAGTGGGAGGCGTACATTGTATATGGCCTAGGCAGCCGAAACGCCTCCCAAACCCAAACCCAAACAACATTTTTAAAATTTCCACAAAATTCAAATTTTGGTTAATCACCACTTTTTATCGAATTCCACCGTCGAAAGACTCCAGCACTTAGTCCAATACACGAAACGTGTGACATAGATGTCTAGTGATGACGTAGATGCCCATTGATGACGTAATGAGTGACATAGTGGGTAACTAGACACCTCAGACACGGTAGTATTTTTCAAGTATGGAATGTCACTTCTCTGAAATTCTTGTTCGAAGTACCTACCACTGAAATTTCTCGTATTTTCGTGCATTTTTAAAAGGACATCAAAGTTACAGATATTTTATAGGTACGTACATAAAAAATATACATTTTTCTATACTGAAAATGTTTTTGGGATATTATTTAATACGGTACTTTGTACCCCGATACAAATCACACTATCCAGTCCACAAAAATCCTATATTTTTATTGTAACATCAAATCCAATCATTTATCATAATCCGCGGATTTTTTATCTATAATCTGAGCTTGAATACTCAGCCAATAGCCGGCTTCTGTTTTTATGCGCCCACTTTGTTAAATAACGATTAAAAAATGTAATAACTAAAGTCATAACGAAAAATGAAATAATTCTGCCGTTTTTACATTGTTTTTTCATCGTAGATTTGTTTATTCTTGTAAAAAGAATTAAAATACAAATACCTGTTGACTATATTAAAGTAACACAGTAATTTTTTTTTTATAAAATCACTAGATCCCTCCAGGAGGACCTGTCACCAGCTAGCTCTCTCGCCTCCTTTCACGTCAGGCCCGCATCCATCAGCTCCGCCGAATACATCAGTAGGATGGTCATCGACGGTCTGCCAGGACGGCGGTATCCTTTTTTCTCTTTACTTATCGTCTCCTGCGTTTTAAATATTCAGATTTCCCAACACGTACACCACACTCCACACACATACCACAACACAACATACACATAACATAACATAACCACTTTGTATACTATTGTTTACTCACTTCACGTCTTCAGAAATTTGTCTTGTACATTGTATCGTCCACGTAATTGGTGTTATGTTGTAGATATTATCTTAAAATTCAAAATTCTTAGTAGTGTAAGAAAAATTAGACCAGAAATGATCATTTAGGGGAAATAATTCGTGTAGTTTTGAAAATTGGCACACATTTGTTCCTTGAGGTGTCTTGATCAACTATTCAAAATCCTCTATGGTGGGGGGTGTGCTAACTGCGGGGGAGGGGGGGAAAGGTCCCCTTTTTCAGATTTTGGGTTTATATCTCGAAAACCTTATGAAATAGCGTTAAAATTTCTTCTACAATAATTATTTACATAAAATTTACTACGAATTGGCTCCTTATCCTTTGGCTCTATTCAATGAAGGCTGTATGAGAAAAACTAAAAAAGCAGCTTTATATGACGTTTTTCCTAAAACTGACATTACCGTAGATTAGCAGGGGACGTATGACAGGGGACGTATGACAGGGGACGTATGAAATAGTGTCTGCCAGATAGGATGATAGGATGATAGTGTGAGATGCTCACATGCGTTCTGTCCCCTCCCCCTCTTTTCCCTAAACCCCCCTCCATTGAGACCCTGACCGCGGATGCACGGGTGGATGTCTGGGATGGGGGGGCCTGGCGAGGCGGGATGCCGGTCTCCACACGGGTGGTTGTAATTACTAATAAATAATGATCGGGGTAGAAACTAACATCCCTACCACTGTTAATTTGGGCCGACTCTGGTTGGTTTGGGTGATGGAAACAATGACAATTATAATACATAAGCCGAGACGGTGGTAGGGTACAATGAAAGCATTTGTTCGCGTACATAATCGTAAATTCATCCCGTATTTTTATCACACTAACAATCTTAAAATCGCGGTTTAGCTTGTTGAAAAAAATCGGTAGAGTTGGCTGGACTGAAAAAAAGACTCAATAGTCTTTAAAGCAGTCTAGGGAAAGGGTAGGGCTTTCATTGTAGTAAAAAAAAAAAAAAAAATTACCGTAGATTTAAAAACAAGTTTTACTATTGTAGATGGTGGGTATCTTCTTCACCGTACTAAGTGGCAAGCAGGTTTTACTTTTTCCGATATATGTGATCAGTACATTTAAGTATGTGAAAGTTCATTACGGATCTAATTGTTCTATTGTGTTCGATGGCTACGATGATACAAGCAACAGTACAAAGACTTCAGAGCAAAGAAGAAGAGAAGTAATGAAAACTTCTGTTGAAATAAACTTTAACCTAACAATGAAATTAACTGTTCCACAAGAGCACTTCCTCTCGAATGCAAAAAATAAATGCCGCCTTATTAAACTCTTGATAGAAAGAATGCAGACTGAAGGATTTGAAACGCGAGTGGCTGTAAGTGATACTGACTGTACAATTGTCCAAAGTGCAATTAACAAATCCTCAAATCATCCTGTAGTTGCCGTTGTTGGAGAAGATGTGGATTTAGCAGTCGTCCTAATAGCTTTGACACCACTAGAGAAGCAGATCTTCTTTATTAAGCCGGGAAGAGGGAAAGTGGAAACCGTGATATTTTCCTCCCCAAGAACTCCAAAAAACTTTCATTTTGTTGTTCCATTCTTTTTCTTCATAGTTTTAGCGATTGCGATACAACCTCAGCCATTTACAGAAAAGGCAAAGTATCATTTGTAAAGCTTTTTAAACATAAACCATTTGCTCGGTCCGTCGGACGGACAGGGCGTAAAAGTAGTGCTCCGTCTCTTAAATTATAATACAGTGGAGTTAAGTGTGGCTTTATGCAAAAATTTTACCTATGTACTTTATACTTATGTCTTAGTGCTGTTATAATGTGTGTTTTTGGATTAAGTGTGCATAATGTGTATAATATCAGTAATATATTGACACGACCGACTGACCGCTAGTGTATCCGCTAGGATTAAATTTATAACTTATCAGTTATTGAATGGATTTGAATATGCTTATGTGAACTGTGCTATCTGTGATTAAAAATACTATTGTGAATAACTTTTTACAAAATTTTTTAGTCAACAAACGGTTATATTTCAAATTTGGCGTCACCTAAATCCTAAGGGAACGTGTAGGTACCAAATCAAGGATTCCCGGAACAAGTGCACAGCAACCATCAGCAGCAATCGCACATGTGGCCCACAAGTGCCAGTGCACATGTGCCAGCGCAGCGCCAGCCCGGGCCCAGCAGGGGGCGCGCCCTTACCCCGCGCCCCGCGCCGCGCGATCAGCGACCCTCATCGTGAGCCACGCGTCCCGCGCCCCGCACACCGCGTTAAAGCAGCCCTTGGTTACATCCCAATAGGCGCATCTTCGACCACGGGCCAAAAGTGTGCCCCGCAGACGCCTCGCCGCAGACGCCCGCACCCAGCAGAGACCACGAGCCAGCAGCCTCGGCCTCGCAGCCAGCGCCCTCTACTTTACCAGCAATAATACAAGTGTGCAAGTGTACTAGTGTGTAAGTAAAAATATAAACAATATAGACAAGTTAGAACATTAGTAATTCCGAAGTGAGCCAATTAAGTTTAATAGTTACCTACACTACACTGACTATTTAGATTATTACTGTAACATTATTTTATTTATTTTTATTTAAATATTAACTTGTTTAACCTAGAAGTATTTAACGTAACTTGGTGGTATGACAATGGATACTTTTTGGGACATTGACGGTTCCCTGCCGAATAATGACACACTGACTGCTTCGTCTATTGAGGAATGCAAATCCTTACTGCATACGAAATCTGGACTAAAAATTTTTAACATGAACATAAGAAGCATTTATAAAAATTTCCTTAGTCTTGAGGTGCTTCTCGATTCACTAGATTTAGACATGGATTTAATCATACTTACGGAATGCTGGCTGAATAAACAAAAAAATCTACCTATATTAAACAACTACAAATGTTCATTAACGACAGCAAATAAGAACCAAAACGACGGAGTTGTCGTTTATGTAAAAAACCAACTAGAATCTGATATAACTGAAGTATTTATACAAGATGCCAACTGTTTAAAAATCACAATAAATAACACAACCCCTTTTTTTATGCATTGTATCGCTCTCCCTCTATATCCAACATTGATCCAATGCTTGCATCCTTAAGTGCGGAATTATCCCTCCATAAAACATGTAATGAAATCATACTGTTAGGTGACCTTAATATCGACATTCTAAATGAAAGCTCTAAAACGACAGACTACTTATGCGTTATAGCTGAACATGGCATGCTTTCTGCCATCAACTTACCAACTAGAATTACCGCTTCGTCTAGGACTTGCCTAGATCATATAATGATCAAAACGAAAAACACAATTACACCTGTCATTCTTGAATCTACAACAACTGACCATTACCCAACGATATTATATATGCATACTGAAAAGACAATATAAAACCAAACCTAATAAACAAATAAAAGAATTTATAAATTTCAAAAAACTTAGATCACTACTTGAATCAGAATCGTGGACTGGAGTTTTTAATTGCACTGATATAAATATGGCTTATGAAATGTTTTTGAAATTATTTCAAAATCATATTAAACAATGCACATCACAAAAACCTATACCTCGACACTTACGAAGAATCAAGCCTTGGATTAGTGAAGGTATTATAAAATCTATCTGTAAACGAGATAAAATTCACCTCCTACTAAAAAATGATCATGGAAATATTGAATTAGAATCTTATTACAAATCGTATCGTAACATGTGTAATAAAATAATTAAAAAAGCACGTGATCTGTACTACAAAAAAATGGTAGAAAATTCTGCAAAAAACAGTAAGCAAATTTGACAATTAATAAATGAATATTCACACAAAGACAAATTGAAAACTAATACCATAAATGAGCTCAAAATAGATGATTCGATTCTTAAGTATAATAATGAAAACAAAAATGCAATTCTTAATAAGTTTAACAAATTTTTCGCAAAATATTGGCTCTCAATTGGCAGCAAATATTTTGAATACAGATAATACGGAAGAGCATCTGGCCCAGAATATAGGCCAAACCCAACAGATTCGAGTTACTGACCAGTTTTCACTTAATCCCACCACTGACACTGAAATAATTAAAGTAATTGACGATTTAAAACCAAGCTTTTCATCGGGAAATGACGGTATTAACGCACGGCTGTTAAAATTCAGCAAACTCTTCATCTCTCAACCTCTCACGCACATATTCAATCTCAGCTTCTCTACTGGAATATTTCCATCATCTCTGAAACAAGCAATAGTTTGTCCAATACATAAAAGGAGGAGAAAAATCAACAATTTCCAACTACAGACCTATATCACTTCTATCGTGTTTTTCTAAAATTTTAGAAAAACTAGTTAAGACAAGACTTACCACTTACTTAGACAAAAACGACATCTTATCTTCACACCATATGGTTTCCGCTCCGAAAAGAGGTACTCAGGATGCCTTACTCGAAGTCACTTAATTCATCACTCATAATGTTGACGCTGGAAAAAAAGTGGTAGGGGTGTTTCTAGACTTAGCAAAAGCTTTCGACACTGTTTCACACAAAAATACTATTGGCCAGATGCAGATCCGTAGGCATGAGCGAAAACTCACTGTTATGGTTCGAAAGTTACCTTAGTGGTCGTTCTCAGTGTGTTAGGATTGGCGGGGACACTGGTTCACCTGAGAAGGTCTCATTCGGTGTACCTCAGGGTAGTAACGCTTGGTCCTATACTTTTCTTAATTTACATAAATCAGCTAACGGAACTTGTCTTACACAACGCAATTATAGTTTCTTTTTGCAGACGATACTGTGTTACTCTTTAAAGGAAATAGTTGGATAGAAGTATTCAACACTGCCGAAACCGGACTTAAAACTACAAAACAATTTCTTGACTCTAATCTTCTAACACTTAACTCTACAAAAACAAAACTACTAACATTTAGCATTACAGAGAGAGGACAACCTCCAATATCAAATGTACTAAAGCTGCACTCAAATAACTGCGACTCACACCAATGCCATTTGCCCACATATAGACAGAACGACTGACATATAAATATCTTGGGGTGATTATAGACAACCACTTAAACTGGACCAAACATACACTTGCCACATCAAACAGAATACGTAAGCTGATTTATGCATTTAGTAACCTAAAAAAATATACTAAATGAAAAACAATTAAGAACTGTGTACTTTGCCCTGTGCCAATCTTTGATTCTATATGGCATCGGGAGTTGGGGAGGAGCAGCCAAATGCCATATTGATGTAGTTAGGAGGGCCCAGAAGTGCGTCCTGCGAGTATCTAGAGGTAGACCTTTTACATACCCATCCAAGTTACTGTTTAAAGAGTGTAATATACTTGATGTTAGGCAATTAGCAAATTAGGGAATTCGTTCGAGCCGCATTAAAAACAGACTCTACTAACCTAATAATCATAATCACTCTACTAGATTTGCGGGCAATAATAAATTGATAACACCTAAAATGAGCACTAAATTTGGACAACGGCACTCAATATTTTTATCTCCTTACCTGTACAATAAGTTGGAAAAAAATACTAAAACGACTAAATTAGGATTAAACATGTGGCTCGTCGATTTAGATATTGTAATTCTGAACAACTATTGATTGTTCAGAGATAATCTAGTTTATGTAATATCCGATAATATTTTGTTTAAGTATGTTTCTTTTCTAAGGACCCAATAACTTGAGTAGTAGTGTGTTAGTAAGTTTCCAATTAATATACTATTTGATAAAATTTAGTTGATTCAGGAAAATTATATTTTAATAACCTATTGTAATAGCATATTTAAAATAACATAAACTTATTCAAATCCCAAATTGTAAATCATAAATTTAAATTTTCAGGCAAATACAGTAATTACATATCTTTTCAATAATTATAATATTGTACATATCTTCTCTGAGACAGGTGCGCAAAACGCCACCTAGTAGAGAAGATATCAATAACAAATTAGTTTCACACACCATCTGTAATGAATAAGATATGTAATGTTAGGGACCATAATAAACAAATAAACAAATAAACTTATAAAGGATATAGCAGCTATCTTTTATGATTCAACATCAACTGTGGAAGCCATAGCAGAATCAGGAGAAAGGATGTTTTTGGCAGTGTACAATGCGCCCTCTACACAAAATAATCTTAACCGCCATCGCTATTTTGCATTTTTGAAATCCAGTACCAAGCCCCAAAGCTGATCTTTGCTCTCTTCCCCCTGCTAAAGGTTCAGCTAAATATCACGCCTTCAGAGTCTACCATCAAGTACAAGAGTGGTTAGGGAACCAACTGCCCGCTGAAATGTGGGGTTGGAGGCGAGGAAACTAATGGAAATTTAGAGCCAATACCACCTTGGGACCCTCCCGCCCCTGACAGTGTGTTAAAATCTATTTTCTGCCGCTGCATGAGTGATTGTGCCGGAAAATGCGGATGCCGAAAAGTAGGCATTAAATGCAGTCTGCTTTGTAAACGGCTGCTTAGAAGCGTGTACTAATGGTGCTCCCATCGATTTTAACGAAGATAACGAATATGAAAAAGAAGACGAAGATAAGGAATATGAAAAAGAAGACGAAGATAACGAATATGAAAAAGAAGACGAAGATTAATTATACCAAATAACACAGCTTTTCGACCTTATTTGTCGTAGATTTTATTTAGGTATAATTTATTTTAATACAACTATAGTGTGTACATGTTAATATTAGAGTACATTTATATATATATATAAAATACACTGTATTTATATATATATATATATATATATATAAATGTACTCTAATATTAACATTATATTTTATACTAAGTATATTTAATATTTATTAAATATTAACAAAAATGTGTTTTAAGTATTATCTACTTAAGATAAACTAATTCTCTTTGAACTATGAATATTTAATTTCTTCTGATGATTGTTAGCATTATTTTAACCTTATGTTAAACAAATTATTTTGTGTCCCTGTCAATTGGAATTTTATAAAACATTTTTCCAATTCCTAAATTCTTTTAATTTTTATTATTTAAATAAACATAATATGTAAAGGTAACATTATTTTCATTTTTATCAACACCTTGTAACGCCTACTGATACTATAAAAGTATTATTGATCCAAATAACGCAGGGAGACGCGTACGGCCGCGCAAAATTTTGCGCTTCCCATTCTTGGACCCCTGGTTCCTCCTAAAGTATTAATCCTACAGTAAAAATGAAAAGAACTTAATTTGTAGTAAATTTTATGTAGACAATTATTGTAGAAAAATTTTTAACGCTATTTCATAAGGTTTTCGAGATATAACCCAAAATCTGAAAAAGGGGACCTTTCCCCCCCTCCCCCGGCGTTAGCACACCCCCCACCATAGAGGATTTTGAATATGTTGATCAGGACACCTCAAGGAACAAATGTGCCAATTTTCAAAACTACACGAATTATTTCCCCTAAATTCGTTAATTTGCTTGGGCTATAGGTCATTGTACCAAACATATCACTGTGTGCACAACATTAAAATATAAATAAATAAATACTTATATTGTTTATAAAAACTGCCGCATAAGGGATTTTTTCAAAAATATTTAATCTATATTTATTGTTTGACACCATATAAAAAAATCCGAATCGATCTTGTAATTTATTTATTTTTGCAAAACTGTCACATAGGATATTTTTTTGCGACTACATTAAAACATGTGGCCATTAACAATTAAATAAATATAAATATTATTTTAAGACTTTTTTCTTTCTTCCTTATGACCTTATTAGTACGGGTATGTTAAATAATTATCTTGACATGAAAGCAATAAAATCGAAGCATTGTCGGATTAATAAGGATATAAACTTTGTTTTGTATCGTCAAAAATAGTACATCCAATCAATGTACTAAATACACTTTTTATATTATCTTTACGTAGTTCGGCGGGTACAAAATTAAGTGTACATTTGGTTTTTAAGAATGTCCCAGCACCTTTTCATTTTTAAAAAAAACTTAAACAATTTAAAAAAACTCAAAATTTCTACAACAAATTATTTTCGAAGAACTCGAAGAAATCCCTTGAAAAATGATCAAAATTGCCTTCCCATACTGTCCCTAAAATTTTTAACCGTTCTTAACTCTTAATTGTTTACAATTTTCTCTTCTACAACTTGGAAAATGATGGTTTTTATTCATAATTTGAGTGAAAAACCATAATAAAAATTAATGATTTAATAAAATTTTAATTGGCTGTTTCCTAGAAAAACGCTGATTTAGACTATGTTAGTTTTATATTTAAAAATAAAATATGAACAGGCTAATAAATGTAATGGCCTTATATTGTTTACTCTTATAAGTAGCTGACTTGGAGCATTCGGCGGTCCCGCATTTTTGATGAAATTTTCATACAGTTTTTTTTAAACTTCCAAAAGTTGCATATTTTGAGAACCTGATGCCTTGTTAAAACCTGAGTCGGGAGGCATGCGTAGTACAGCCAGCCGAAACGCCTTCGCCGGATGACAGTCGATAAAAATTGTCTTAATAATATCACAGAAAAAATAATTAATCAGTATCTATAACAATAATCATGTAAACTTTTAAAGAAAGTTAAAGTTAAATATATCAATAGAAAAATCTTGCAAAGGATAATAAAATCGTGTAATTTTTTTCGTCATATTTTTGAAAATGGTACAATTGCGTACGAAAATTGCCGAGTTTATATTAATAGTATATTATAACGTCAACACCCGTATAATATAATTTTTAAAATATATATTTATAGGCCTCGTTTAGAGAGAGAATATTATAGGCGCAAAAGCAATTTTTAGACCACAATTAATATTGAAAACACTTGAAATTATGCCTTTTTCTTAAGTAATTTTGCATTTTGATTACAAACTATGATTATTTATTAATTATTCCTTGGAGAGGCATTTACGTATTATAACTCCATTTTAAATCAATAAACCCTGTATTAATTTTTTTCAGGTGTTTTTCTAATAATTAAGACTTGTCTAGACTATGATAAAGCTTCGTGATTAAAGAGGCATTAACTTATTAATAATCCATTTTAATAAGCCGTACGAGTTTTAATTATAAACATGCGTGGTTTGATTTTTATCTAAAACATCTTTATTTATCCAATTTATTATTAAATTCACCAGGACAGAGTCGTGTGGCGTTCTATCCTCTCTGCGTACCACTTTCGGATAAAGCGTGATGGTTAGTTAGTTAGTTAACTCTTCTATGTCAACAGTAATTTATGTTAGTTAGTTAAGATAGTTTTTACTTTTCTCATGTTTGACTGAACTGGGTATTATTTCCAACCCTTATGTGTGTTAGTGAAGGGTTTAGAAATACAGGAAGATAGTAAACTGAATGAAGTAGAGGAAGGCTGAAAAAGATAAGGCGTGTCAAGTAAAAGAAGTAGGTACTTGAAAGAGGACATGTAAAAAGTCTAAATAATCGACATGCGTGTATTAGAAGATGTATTGTGTGAATATGGAGGAAGCGAAGAAAGTGTGCCAAGACAGAGTGGTGTGGCGTTCTATCATCTATTCCCAAGCCTTAGGGTAAATGACGAGATGGTTAGTTAGTTAAATTAATGGTGTAATGAAATAACAATGAATTATTAGCACTGCAATTATTATTGCGAAGTCATTGTGGTATGAAAAAAAGAAAGCAATTTGGAAATCAAAAATTTATTCAAGCTGACATGTTTCAATCGCATCGTGATTGAAGACATTTTTCAGCGTTTTGAACGCTTCATAATACTTATTAATTGATTTTTAGATTTCGGAAATAGTTTTGGATATCCTTGAACCCAAATAGCTCCAAATAAAACACCCAATTATCCACAATATCGAGACCATTTTGTAAACAGGTATTAAACACATTCTGATATTGTTCATTCTGGGCCAAGTTATCGATCTTCTCCGACATCTCATTAGCGAGTATTCTGTCTGAGAGAAATATTTGAAAGCTGGACTGGTCATCATCTTCTTGTAGTGGAGTTTGTTAATTTCATCTTGTGGCAAGAGAGCCCTGACTTCGTTCCTGCATTGGTTGACAATGTTGTCATGTGTACTCTTGCGGGGTATATAAACGGTTGTTGGTCTTACAATTGGTGAAATACAAGGGGTTGCATGAAGCAAATCTAAATACTCGTAGACTTCTGCTCCTGATTCATCTAAGTACTTGACTATCTGAAATTAAAATAAAAAATGTACTTATGTGTAATACACGCTACCTTCTTAAAAATAATCAACTCGATTGTTTTTACTTTGACGTCGGTATCAAAGTACAATTTTATTTCATTAATGAACTTTAAACCACAATAGGGCATTGTTTAGATGCGTAATATCTAAGCGCATTAAGCAATCTGATAATTCATTATAGTGTAACAAAACTCTAATGGCTAAGACGCTGGACTCACGATACGGAGGTTCCGGGTTCGATTCCCGGTGAGAGCAAAAAAAAATTGAAAAGTAATTTTTCTCAAGCCTGGTGTTTGTGACGTTGCTCCCCTCTGTAATTGAACCTCCAGGCCTGTTGAGGTGGTTAAATGTTTTTTTTTAATAAAAAAAAAATCTCGATGTACAAGCGGGAAACCAGTGAATCTACATAATATTTGGGGTCAATTTTGTAGATTTTTTTTTTATTTGACCCATGGTTTTTAAAAAAATTTAGTAGGTACGAAGTTGTTTTGTTTTTTTTTTTGATACTTTTTTTCAAATTATTATCAAATATCATGTATTTTCAAAAAATTTAAAAAACGCATTTTAATAAGAATTTATGCAATTTTACCTAATCTGCGGTAATAAAAATTAAATTAAAATAAATTTTCAACCTAGATTCAAAAGTTACACATTCGACTCCAAATATGATGTAGATTCACCATTTTTCGGGTTGTACTACGAGTTTAGTTACACCATGTATGGTTAAAATGTTTTTTTAGTACGTACCTCAATATATTCTGGAATCGCCTCAAGTTTTACCAACTCAACTTTTAAATCTCCATACGCCACGTAAATGACCACATCCACAAATGACTGGTTCTGGAGGTATCGGTCAGTGATATTGTTGACCTCGTCCATGGGAATGAGCTCAACAAAATCTTGGAAATCATTCGTCAACTCATTCGTAAAACATAAACCAAAACTCGACAAAAAAACACCAAATAAAATAAAACTTCTCATTTTTCAAAATTCACGACTCAGCTACAAATAACTCTGGCGAACAGTGAATCAAACATTATTATTGATCACGTATTATTTAATTATGATAAATAATTTGATAAGCATCTAAACGATTCAGTAAAGTAAGGTGAAAGTTTTAATAATATTAAAATTATAATGTATCGGTGGTAGAAGTACCTAGTCACAATTTTTTTTTTAATAAATATTAATCATAAGGTACCATTTTATTACAAATAAGAAATATGTATTGTAATTTTTTTTTTAATGTAGTGTACCAAGTATTTTTATTAAACTAGAATTATTTTATATAGTGTAGTGAGGGTGTGTGAGAGGGTGTGTGAGGGTGTGTAATCGATTGTAAAGTTGAGAGAAGGAGTGAATGTGTGAAATATAAAAATAATTAATATCGTTTAATCAATTTCAAATCAAGACAATTTAATAAATTTTCTCGAAAACTATGGGTCAAATAACAAAAATTTATTCTACGAAATCAAATCTAAATATGGTGTAGATTCACTGGTTTCCTGCTTGTACATTGAGTTTTATTACACGGTGTATAAAAAGAATGATTGAAAATAGGTATAGTATATTTTTTTAAAATTTTGTACATAATTATTTAATTAAGGAATTCATAGCATTAACTTTAAGGTGCTGCATATAGTAGTGTTGAATATTTACAAATCCAATTGTCTACAATATCAACTCCATTCTCCAAGCAAGTATTGAAGACCTTGTGGCATGGGCGCCCGCAGAAAATTTTCTAGGGGGGGGAAAAATATTGTATAAAATGTTTGCCAATTCAGAGATCTATACACCCTCAAGCTATCTCTAAACTCTCGTTAAGTTGACTGAAGTTGACCGAAGTTGGAGGATGTAGGATGTGGAGGATTTCATAAAAAGTAGTCAATTCATTGTTCATTCATCTGTATCTGAGAACCAAAAAGTCACAGCTTCAAAATCATCGTTTTTCATAATAATCAAATAAATCTAAGCAACAGTCCCATTTTTAACGTATTTCCCTTCTGCAAGAATCTCCCCCCCTCAAACTTTCTACCCCTATCCATAGCCCGCCCCCTCCCCAATCCATAGTTCCCCACCCCCACTAATTAGATGCAGCTTTGTATTTTAATGTTAGTTTTGTATTAGCTCTGATGATGGTACGGTGGTACCGAAACTAGTTAGTAATAACTAAATTAAAAAGTGAATAAAAAAAACAAGTGATTTTTATTTTTATTTTAAAAAAAGTACAACTTATTCTATTATAACAGTGTCAAAATAAAATAAGTCGTAGAAATACAGCAAAGTGCGACAAAAATAACTAAAACATGTCTTCTGAAAAACGATGATTTTGATGATGAGTTTTTGGCTTTAAGGTAAAGAAATAAAAATGGTGGTAGGAGTAATCTTAATCAAGTAAACGCCAGTAATTAAATTATTTATGTCCATTTTATTTGCACAAATCTCAATATTTTCAGTTCCCAATTTCTTTGATCCGCACATTTCTAAAAGGAAAGTCATGGAGTCTTCAATGTCCAATCCCCGCTCACCAAATGTTTTATTCGTTTCCTGGAATGTATTATTACTGTACAGTTTCTGAAGTAACAAGTCCAATTCTTGGCTATCAAACCTCTTGGAGAAGAAGAGAAAATCTGGGCTGGTCGTTAACTTGGTCTTATGAAGGGCTTCGATGTCTTTTTTGGAGAAAAGCTTCCGGACCTCGGCCCTAAATCTGTTGAAGACAGTGTTGACCTTTTCTGCGTTGACTTGGAAGCTTTTAGGGAAATCTGGTGGCGGAAGACCAAGCTGCTCGTGGAAGATTCGGTACAGTTCATATACTTCTAATCCAGAGTCTTCCAAATACTTGAGAACCTGTAACAAAACAAATTAATGAAATTAGCATTTATTTATTTCTTATTTTTATTACATATATAATTTTACAGTTTAGAATGTTTGTATTTCAGTTATTTAGGTATAACCCCGTGTCTAACTGAAAATATTTACAAAAAAGTACATTTTATATAATATGAATATAATTTGAAAAATTTGACAGTGTTACATAATTAAAAAGTACACAATACAGTGAAAAATATTTCCCCTTAATAATTCAAAATGATATTTAAAAAAAATCAAAACTGTAAAAAGAATAAAAAAAAAAAATTGTTAAAATAATTATAATAAAAAAAGATTAAGTAATAGAATTACAAGGAAATAAATATAATAAAACTGAACAAACTGTAAACAATAGATATCAAAATAAATATGCATAATGAAAAAAATATATAAAGTTCTTCACTTTATCATGTTTGGATTTTAAATAGATGAGCCACCCCTTCCCCACTCCCGTGCATCAGCCAGTCGTGTACATTCCTCAACGTATTTAAAATTTTGAATGTCTTTATGTTTATT
The DNA here is from genome assembly GCA_022494985.1 of Micrasema minimum. NCBI lineage: Eukaryota > Metazoa > Arthropoda > Insecta > Trichoptera > Brachycentridae > Micrasema > Micrasema minimum. Next base: position 17,773 of record JAGVSP010001829.1, read on the forward strand.
GGCAATATATTGAAAAATTTAGGGGCTAAAAATGTGTGATTCCTTTGTGCCATCGTCAATTGAATTGTTACTTGTGTTGGTTGGGGTTGGGGTAATGTAAGGCAATTTACAATAGGGTCTTACCATGAAGGAATATGAGATTTAAGAGTATAACACACCCTGTGACTCACGGCCGCTTTCCCATACAAACCTGTTTTTGGAATGAACTAAATGTTCAACATTTTATATAAATTTTTTGGTGCATTTTAGAATTTCGTAATACTACCAAACTCTTGAATTTTTTCCCTACCTATTTACATATATATATATTTTCTTAAATTTTAAAAAGAAATCTATGCAATCTTATGATATTTGCAGATATTTCAATTTGTAAATACTATTTTCAATAAAGCCTAAGCGGCTTGTGCTTGAAAATAGGAATCGAGTCGTGTCGAAGTGGGGATTCGAACCGACGATCTCTGGACTCTCTGAAGAAACCGTGACGCTACCCACTGGGCCACCACCCGTTCAAATTATTTCAAAAAAATTATTCAAACTTACCTCTAAAAATTCAGGAACCTTTTCAATCTCCAGGAGAAGACGCTTGAATTCATCATCATTGTATACATATTCCATGACTTCTTTAAATTCGTCTTCTTCCATGTACCTTGCTGCAATCACTCTAACCTGATCATGAGGTAGAAGGTCCACGAATTCCAGAAGATCTTTGGTCAAATTATTTTGCCCTAAACTTGCACCAAATAACGCAGCGACTAATAGAAATAATGATAAACACTTCATCTTTCAAATATTTTCAATGTCCGTATAGAGAATGAAAACTTAATAATGAATGCAATTAAATGAATCTGTTAGTATTTATATATAAAAAATAATATTACGTACGTTATTACATTATCTTTGCATTGATTTTCGATAAGTAATTTAATTGGCGCATTGTTTTGATGCGTGATATAAAACATGTATTATGTTTGTTTGAAAACTGAAAATGAAAGATAAAATTAAACGCCTACGTAATTTTTTTATATCTTGTTGAAATTGTGTGATCAAATAATGTTATAGTGATTCAAAATGTGACCGGATGTTTACAAGCTCTTTGGAAAATCCAATACTGCAAAACAGATATTATTTATAAGATTAGAATTTGTGATAGAACAATAATTATTGAAACAATGAGAAAGATTAGATAAAAATCAAATTGATCATTAGTATGAATAAAAGTATGATTGTTTCACTATTTTTCCGTATCTCGCCCCTATGTGAAGCATATGGATTCTAAGGATATTTTTATCTTAACATGTTTTTTTTTTTAAAATTTAATTTTGTTAATTTATTTATTTTATCTTATTTGATTTTGATTTTGTTTTTTTTCTAGTTTTTTATTTTATGTATGCTGTATCAAAAATGGTGCGAAATAAACGAAAAATTATTATTATTATTATTATGCTGCCTCTAAACTCGATCGGGAGGCATAACCATGCTTGCCTATTTTACAAGGCATCAGGTTCTCGGCGTCCTGGTCGTCCATGTTGACAATTCGTCGGCAGTTTGCGTCAGAGCTGCGGGACGTGGACCTGACTTGGAAGGATGCACGGGAGCTAGCGGCCGATCGCTTGGCCTGGAGGCAGTTTGTGGATTCCATATGCTCCACATAGGGAGCGGATATGGTATGATGATGATGATGAAACTCGATCGGCTGGAAATTTCCGATCTTCTTCCCATATTATTTAGTAGTGCTACTTCCCTCTCCCCTATTTATCAAGGAACTACGTTTATGTTTATACGTGCTATTTCACCTATTGATAAGTCAATAGTTTTAACTAATCTTCGGTATTTATCTATTATATTGTAACATTATCGCATGGAATGAATGCAACCTTCTCTATTAAAAAATATTTATAATGAGGGAATAAACGGAATGTGGGAGATTTATCGTCGATCGTCGCTTTCTTAATATTTATACCGGGACACAAATCACCAAAATATCTACATCATCTTGATATGTATGCATCGCAGCTGTGACGCGCATATAATATGACGGTAATCAGTACATTTTCAATGAGATTTTGCCGATCACTTTCACATACTTACGCGTCACGGCTGCTGCGATACATCAGATGTACACATTCATTTATAATACACTTAGATCTGCCTTGCAGACTAAATTATTTAGAAAAAGTAATGACACGAAGATTCCGCACCTCAATACACTTACACGGGTTGACCTATCAGAGCCCTTCTACTGCCGGCAAGCATCCGCCCACACACCGCAAAAAGTATGGGCTATATATATAGGGTTACAGTAACAGTATACAATACTAACCCGTTCCTTACGAGGAGCGTTCATGAATTTTACTATGCATCTGAAATGACTTTTTTTTTTCTTGTGGACGGGCTGTTGGCTATTATTTAAGAAGAAAACTTTCTTTGAACAATAATTATTTTAGGCTATGTAAACAAATATAAATAAACATTTACATGTGGAAAGTTACAACATCTTTTTTGTTTATTTTATCCGTACGGTTTTTACACGGTTTCACTACACAGGAAGGCATTTCGGAATGTTTTTTCTGAACGTCCGACTCGGCTGGCGGCGGCGGTTAGAGAAATACTAAATACGCGTCTGGCGGAGTTGGAGGTTTTGGCGGAGTTGAAGTGTCATTAATTTTATGGGTTCGGATCAAATCTAAGTGTATTAATAAATCAATGGATGTACACAAATATTATGTATTTTGGTGATTTATACCCGAAAGCAAGCCTCCCTCATCTTCAAAATCACTGTTTTTTAGGAGATGCAATGCGTCATCTGAAAAAGCTTTTTGGCACTCCGATACATTTTGTGACGTAATATTCGTCACAGTGCAAACACGCATTGGTCAAGTACTGCAATTAGATTCGAGCGCAGTACCTCTCTTTTTTGCCCATGGTTTACTTGCACTGTTATTTATTTTATATTTTATATTTATATATGGCAACAATTTTTTTAATCCCCATATACCTACATCTATTTTTTAGGTATTTCCAAGATTTTTAAAAACTATAATATGAAACTTTTATATACTTTTACATGTATTTCTGCATATAAATAATAGCCAAATTATTAAATAATTAAAAAACTCACATTTTATTCTTAACATTTATTAGTTACCTATCCATAAACCCATACGAGAAATAACAAGAAAGCTTAAAACTGCTAGAAATAGTCATGATCTCTGATTATTTTAAACGGGTGACAAGGTCTATTCAAATAATTATTGACAGATATTTTGTACAAAATATTTATTCAAAAATCATTACTACAAATAATAAGTAACACATACAGATTACAATAAAAAAAGTCTTATCTTATAAGTAGGTATTACAATATTTAAACAATTCTACATTTTAAAAATTGGGATGTTTGGGATAAAAATTCAAACAACTTACAATTTACAAAATTAATATGTAACAAACGAACTGCCAGTTCCACTGCTGTTGCCAATTCACTAACACTTCGCGATTTCACCAGGTCTTTGATTTTCCTTTTTTTTTTTACTTCAATTGTGATTCTTCGAAGTCCTTCCTGGGTCTACCAACAGGCCGATCGGCGTCAAATGGTGGTTGTGATGATGTGGAAGCCTCCGAAGCGTTAAAATGAACGCAAAACTGAAAGTCCTCGCCGTTAAACCAGCTCTCGTTGTTTTTTAAAAACCTTTCCCTTTTACTATGGCATGTTTTCCATTTTTTCGTCAAACTTTTGCGATATACTCGCTATTTTCAATTTAATTTTTTTTATGGACTCATCAACAATATTGCTAATATTAAATTTTGATGACAGCATAAAAAATAGTTTTTTGTTTCGGTCATCTTTTACATGTTTTACCCACTCATCGAAAAAGTCCACTTTTTTTATAGTGTAAACACGTTCTGAAAAAAAATTAAAATAAAAAAAGGCAAAATAAAGCAAATAGGTTTTTTATATTATTTGAAAGATTAAAATTGTAGGTTGAATATGTATAGTAAATAAATTCGGTAATCTCCGGTAGCCGTTAGTTACAAGCTTTTAAATTTGAAAAATAAAGTTTTTTTTTTTTTGTTTTTCCTCATTTTTAATTTTTCACTGTTTAAATATAGTAAACGATTATTTGTTTTTGTGAATAAATAAACTTCTAACCTTCAAATATAGAATCCATTATTTTTTTTAAACCACTACGTAAAGCACAAGATTTTTTAGCAAGTATTGAAGACCTCGTGGCATGGGCGCCCGCAGAAAATTTTCTAGGGGGGAGCAAAATATTGTATAATATGTGAGCCAATTCAGAGATCTATACACCCTCAAGCTATCTCTAAACTCTCGTTAAGTTGACTGAATTTGACCGAAGTTGGAGGATGTAGGATGTGGAGGATTTCATAAAAAGTAGTCAATTCATTATTCATTCATCTGTATCTGAGAACCAAAAAGTCACAGCTTCAAAATCATCGTTTTTCAGCATTCTTAGATACCAGTCTACAACTTATTATTATGATAATCAAATAAATCTAAGCCACAGTTCCATTTTTAACGTATTTCCCCTCTGCAAGAATCTCCCCCCCTCAAACTTTCTACCCCTATCCATAGCCCGCCCCCCCTCCCCAATCCATAGTTCCCCACCCCCACTAATTAGATGCAGTTTTGTATTTTAATGTTAGTTTTGTATTAGCTCTGATGATGGTACGGTGGTACCGAAACTAGTTAGTAATAACTAAATTAAAAAGTGAATAAAAAAACAAGTGATTTTTATTTTATTTTAAAAAAAGTACAACTTATTCTATTATAACAGTGTCAAAATAAAATAAGTCGTAGAAATACAGCAAAGTGCGACAAAAATAACTAAAACATGTCTTCTGAAAAACGATGATTTTGATGATGAGTTTTTGGCTTTAAGGTAAAGAAATAAAATGGTGGTAGGAGTAATCTAAATCAAGTAAACGCCAGTAATTAAATTATTTATGTCCATTTTATTTGCACAAATCTCAATATTTTCAGTTCCTAATTTCTTTGAATCCGCACATTTCTAAAAGGAAAGTCATGGAGTCTTCAATGTCCAATCCCCGCTCACCAAATGTTTTATTCGTTTCCTGGAATGTCTTATTACTGTACAGTTTCTGAAGTAACAAGTCCAATTCTTGGCTCTCAAACCTCTTGGAGAAGAAGAGAAAATCTGGGCTGGTCGTTAACTTGGTCTTATGAAGGGCTTCGATGTCTTTTTTGGAGAAAAGCTTCCGGACCTCGGCCCTAAATCTGTTGAAGACAGTGTTGACCTTTTCTGCGTTGACTTGGAAGCTTTTAGGGAAATCTGGTGGCGGAAGACCAAGCTGCTCGTGGAAGATTTGGTACAGTTCATATACTTCTAATCCAGAGTCTTCCAAATACTTGAGAACCTGTAACAAAACAAATTAATGAAATTAGCATTTATTTATTTCTTATTTTATTACATATATAATTTTACAGTTTAGAATGTTTGTGTTTCAGTTATTTAGGTATAACCCCGTGTCTAACTGAAATATTTACAAAAAAGTACATTTATATAAATATGAATATAATTTGAAAAATTTGACAGTGTTACATAATTAAAAAGTACACAATACAGTGAAAATAATTCCCCTTAATAATTCAACATGCAAAACGATATTTAAAAAAATCAAAACTGTTAAAAGAATAAAAAAAATAAATTGTTAAAATAATTATAATAAAAAGAGATTAAGTAATACAATTACAAGGAAATAAATATAATAAAACGGAACAAACTGTAAACAATAGATATTAAAATAAATATGCATAATGAAAAAAATATATATTGTTCTTCACTTTTTCATGTTTGGATTTTAAATAGATGAGCCACCCCTTCCCCACTCCCGTGCATCAGCCAGTCGTGTACATTCCTCTTAAACGTATTAAAATTTTTGAATGTCTTTATGTTTATTGGCAATATATTGAAAAATTTAGGGGCTAAAAATGTGTGATTCCTTTGTGCCATCGTCAAACTCTTGAAATTTTTCCCTACCTGTATACATATATATATTTTTTTTAATTTTAAAAAGAAGTCTATGCAATCTTATGATATTTGCACATATTTCAATTTGTAAATACTATTTTCAATAAAGCTAAGCGGCTTGTGCTTGAAAATAGGAATCGAGTCGTGTCGAAGTGGGGATTCGAACCGACGATCTCTGGACTCAGAGACCGCGACGCTACCCACTGGGCCACCACCCGTTCAAATTATTTCAAAAAAATTATTCAAACTTACCTCTAAAAATTCAGGAACCTTTTCAATCTCCAGGAGAAGACGCTTGAATTCATCATCATTGTATACATATTCCATGACTGCTTTAAATTCGTCTTCTTCCATGTACCTTGCTGCAATCACTCTAACCTGATCATGAGGTAGAAGGTCCACGAATTCCAGAAGATCTTTGGTCAAATTATTTTGCCCTAAACTTGCACCAAATAACGCAGCGACTAATAGAAATAATGATAAACACTTCATCTTTCAAATATTTTCAATGTCCGTATAGAGAATGAAAACTTAATAATGAATGCAATTAAATGAATCTGTTAGTATTTATATATAAAAAATAATATTACGTACGTTATTACATTATCTTTGCATTGATTTTCGATAAGTAATTTAATTGGCGCATTGTTTTGATGCGTGATATAAAACATGTATTATGTTTGTTTGAAAACTGAAAATGAAAGATAAAATTAAACGCCTACGTAATTTTTTTATATCTTGTTGAAATTGTGTGATCAAATAATGTTATAGTGATTCAAAATGTGACCGGATGTTTACAAGCTCTTTGGAAAATCCAATACTGCAAAACAGATATTATTTATAAGATTAGAATTTGTGATAGAACAATAATTATTGAAACAATGAGAAAGATTAGATAAAAATCAAATTGATCATTAGTATGAATAAAAGTATGATTGTTTCACTATTTTTCCGTATCTCGCCCCTATGTGAAGCACATGGATTCTGAGGATATTTTTATCTTAACATGTTTTTTTTTTAAATTTCATTTTATTAATTTATTTATTTTATCTTATTTGATTTTGATTTTGTTTTTCTTCTTGTTTTTTATTTTATGTATGCTGTATCAAAAATGGTGCGAAATAAACGAAAAAAATTATTATTATTATTATTATTATGCTGCCTCTAAACTCGATCGGGAGGCATAACCATGCTTGCCTATTTTACAAGGCATCAGGTTCTCGGCGTCCTGGTCGTCCACTGTTGACAATTCGTCGGAATTTGCGTCAGAGCTGCGGGACGTGGACCTGACTTGGAAGGATGCACGGGAGCTAGCGGCCGATCGCTTGGCCTGGAGGCAGTTTGTGGATTCCATATGCTCCACATAGGGAGCGGATATGGTATGATGATGATGATGAAACTCGATCGGCTGGAAATTTCCGATCTTCTTCCCATATTATTTAGTAGTGCTACTTCCCTCTCCCCTATTTATCAAGGAACTACGTTTATGTTTATACGTGCTATTTCACCTATTGATAAGTCAATAGTTTTAACTAATCTTCGGTATTTATCTTTTATATTGTAACATTATCGCATGGAATGAATGCAACCTTCTCTATTAAAAAATATTTATAATGAGGGAATAAACGGAATGTGGGAGATTTATCGTCGATCATCGCTTTCTTAATATTTATACCGGGACACAAATCACCAAAATATCTGCATCATCTTTATATGTATGCATCGCAGCTGTGACGCGCATATAATATGACGGTAATCAGTACATTTTCAATGAGATTTTACCGATCACTGTCACATCACATACTTACGCGTCACGGCTGCTGCGATACATCAGATGTACACATTAATTAATAATACACTTAGCCTTGCAGCGTAAATTATTTAGAAAAAGTAATGACACGAAGATTCCGCACCTCAATACACTTAAACGGGTTGACCTATCAGAGCCCTTCGACTGCCGGCAAGCATCCGCCCACACACCGCAAAAGGTATGGGCTATATATAGGGTTATAGTTCCGAGTGACTCCCCGTTCCACCAGACACACAGAGCTATTCCACACTAAAGTATGCTTGAATAATTACTACTCCAATTCGCCAATCCAAAGGTTGCATAGACTTGGCAATTTATTCAGCAGTATTGATATATTTTGTTGTTCTGTGTCTGGCTTCAGGACGAATATTGTGCGAGCACTAGAGACAGAGTGATCTTTTGTGGATGGTGCTGGTGGCTGGTGGTGGCAGTGGTACCAACTTTTTGCCGTCGTCCATTTTACGATTAGGATTGATGTTTTCTCATTTCTGAATGCAATTTACATTGTTTTTATCTTAAATTTAACATATTTATTTATCGATGATTTACTTATTCATGATTTGTCATTTCTCAGTGCTAAATGTTTAAAGCAATTTACATTTAATTTATTTTGAATTTAACTTATTTATTTTTAATTTTATTTATTCATCTAAACTCAAATTTATATGGCAAATTTTAATTTATTGATTTCAAATTTTATGTATTTATTATAAATTAAAAATTTTACAGCAATTGACATTTTAATTATTTTAAATTTTACTTATTTATTTTAAATTAAAATATTTATAGCAATCCACATTTTATTTATTTTCAATTTAACTTATGCATTTTAAACATTACTTGTTTATTTTTAATTAAAAATTTTAAAATTAATTTATTTTAAATTTCACTTATCTAAGTATTTTAGATTTAAATTTTTGAAGCAATTTATGTTTAATTTATTTTGGATTTTAGTTATTTTATTTTTTTTTTTAAATTTTTATAGCATTTCACGTTTTATTTATTTTAAATTTCACAAATATTGAATATGTTATACCAGAATGTGTTGTTACCTATTTTTTTAAAATATTTTTTTTTTTCTTATTATTTACAATATTTGAATTATGTAATGTAAAAGCCCTTTGGGCGTGGATATTATTAAAATAAAATAAATAAAAATACACAATACTAACCCATTAACCATAAACATTATACAATACTAACCCGTTCCTTACGAGGAGCGTTCATGAATTTTACCATGCATCTGAAATGACTTTTTTTTTTTCTTGTGGACGGGCTGCTGGCTATTATTTAAGAAGAAAACTTTCTTTGAATAATAATTATTTTAGGCTATGTAAACAAATATAAATAAACACTTACATGTGGAAAGTTACAGTTAAGTATCTTTTTTGTTTATTTTATCCGTACGGTTTTTACACGGTTTCACTACACAGGAAGGCATTTCGGAATGTTTTCTGAACGTCCGACTCGGCCGGCGGCGGCGGTTAAAGAAATACTAAATACGCGTCTGGCGGAGTTGGAGGTTTTGGCGGAGTTGAAGCGTCATTCATTTTTTGGGTTCGGTTCAAATCTAAGTGTATTAATAAATCAATGGATGTACACAAATATTATGTATTTTGGTGATTTGTACCCGAAAGCCAAGAAGCCTCCCTCATCTTCAAAATCACTGTTTTTTTTAGGAGATGCAATGCGTCATCTGAAAAAGCTTTTTGGCACTCCGATACATTTATAGTCCAGTATTATTTATTTATTAAAATGTAAGTAGGTGCATAATTAAGAACACCAGAAAATTTCTGTCATGGAAGATTGATTTTATTGCATCATAAAAAATTCTTATTTACAATGTTATAAAAAGACATTTTATATTTTTATGCGCATAACTCAGGTAGACAATCTACTTATTTTTGTTGAAGGCGGGAATTTCTAAGAATCCAAACAGCTCAAAATAAAACACCACATTATCTACATAGTCCAATCCGTTATCCATGAGAGTGTCCATATATCCCTGGAAGGTTTTGCTTTCGTTCAGATTTTTCACTAAATTCTCAAATTCAGTACTCCTTATCCGTTCAGCGAAGAACTTGAACGCAGGGCTTTGAGCCAATTTCATTTTATGAAGAGAAGCGATTTTATCCTTTGGTAAAATAGCTCTGACTTCATCTCTGCACTGGTTCACGATGTTTTTGGATTTTTGAGAATCGATTACGAAATTTTTGTTTAGTTGTGGAGGGGGAAGACCAATGGCGTCGTGGAGGATTTTGAAATATTCGTAGACGTCCACTCCGGATTTATCCAAAAATTTCAGGACCTGAAAAAAACAAGATATTAAAACTACGCATTAAATACAGCGGACATTCTAAGTTGATCGATGGGGATTTATGAAAACATATTGAGTAGATATTTTACTTGTTGAGAGGTTTGCTGAGTTTAACCGGAGGGAGTTATTAAATATAATTCTCTTGAACAGCTATTTACATCATTAAATATATACTCATGAAATGTGTAGATTGGTTGCACTGAATTTTGAAGAGTAAAATGGTTCCTTTCACGCTAAGGTAGGATTAAAATTGCGTGCTTTATGAAATCTATAGCCTCTCTTCTAAAACAATAAATATAAATATATTTAAAAATTTAAAAGCATGTAGGGGAAATTTGCGTAAATCGTACCCCCTAAGGACTTTTATTTTTAAATAAAGAGTTTTCATTTAAAATTAAACACAATTAGCCTTACAAACACGATTGTTTATTGTTCCTCGTATCACAAAAATAAATTTTAAATAATGAGTGGTTACTTTGGTTATAAAAATCAAATTAAACTAAACTCGAATGGTACGATTATGGAACCTGTAGTGTCCTTAATCGTACTAAAGAAAATTACGATTTAGGCGCAAGTACGGTTTAGGCAAGTTTACCTTAGTAGGTAGAAATACTGCCTAAAACTCTTGGTGAAGAACTCTAACTTGCATAACACTTGCATAACATTAAAAAAACTAACTATTTAACTAACCATCACGCCATTAAACATTACAAAATTACGTTTTTTAATTAAAGTTACAACAACTAACCTCTACGTATTCCGGAAGTTTTTCCATGCCCAGAAGAACCTCTTTGAATCCGTCATCATACATGACATAGGCAACCACAGCAAGGAACTCCTCTTCTTCCATATATCTGTAGACTATTTCGTTCAATCCATCAGATGGGATCAGGTTAATAAAGTCCATAAAATCATTGTTCAGTTCGATTTCAGCAAAACTTCCCCCCAAAGTCAAACCTAACACAAACAAAATACACAACTTCATGTTGAAGCTTGAATTCCACTTTACTTTGAATGAAATGCTTTGATTTTTTTTTAAAGTTATTTAAATGTTCTTGGTTTTATTAATATCGTGTATCTTGATAAGCAGTTTTTTGGATATGATTTCATTGATTTATCTTATCATTTCGATAATTGATTACAACGTTTTACTTAGTAAAATTTATTATTGTACTTCCATCATAAGGAAATTGGTGAATTGGTTTTGTTATCACCTACTCTACTAGTAGTAGGTACCTACATGAGGAGGAACCAAAGTGTGCCAAGACATTGTGTTGTGGCGTTCTAACATCTCTACCTACCTTTCGGAGAAATAGCATGATAGTTTCCTTGTCCATAAATAATTTGTGGAAGGAAGTTAATTTTACCCTGTCTTTATATTGCTGTAGTCGGTTATTAAATCAGACTTTTAATTACTGATTAACAACATGTTTTTTAATGATAGCCAATTAATAATAATTCATGCTATTTTCTTTCGAGTTCAACAAAGCTCTTGTATAAAAACATTTTATAATAATATATATGTCACTCTTCCCCGGTTTAAATAGGCATTAACAACACATAATCGCATCATTCTTCCTGTATTTTTACCATGAAGAAGTTTAATTTAGAGTTTTCCAGTGCATTTGTTTTTATACTTTGCACGTATTTTCAATTCGTATGTTCAGACCAGGTAAAATCGATTTTTTAAGTATACAGAATGTAACAAAACTCGATGTACAACCCGAAAACTAGTGAATCTACATCGTATTTGGAGTCGAATGTGTAATATTATTTCTTAATCTGAGCTTAATTTTTTTTTTTTAAGTATGGCAAATTAAGTAAAATTGCTCAAATTCTTTTTAAAACGCGTTTTTTTATTTTGTTTTCTTTATGGATAGTATTAATTTGACTAAATACGTGATATTTGATAACAATTTGCAAAAAAAAATCGAAAAAAAAGATACCTTCATACTCAATTGTCTCTAAAACTAAGGGTCAAATCAAAAATTTTATTCTATAAAATCGATTCCAAATATTATGTAGATTCACTGGTTTCCCACTTGCACATCGAGTTTTGTTACACCTTGTATACAAAAAATATAATCGCAAAGATTTAGTTTTTTTTTTAATGTAAAAGAAATAAGAAATGAGAAATTAGATATTAATTTCATTTACATACATACTAACATAGATATTTTATTTATTTGTTTTATTTTATAGACAGCACTACTTGGTGCCTTTTAATATTGTTCTGTTTTATTTAAATAAAAAAAAAATAATAATACTAGGTAGGTATACGACTTTAAGCAAGTAAGCATTTTTTTAATGTTTCGGACCAAAATCTGAAATTTCTGAAAAATACCAATCCCTCTTTTTTAAACTTGTACACATAAGTGTGTGTTTATAGACATATTATGTTAATTAATTTGACTAGGACACAACATCACTTATTGGTCATTGGTATATTTATAATGTGCAGTGTGCGAATCTGATAGTTTATCATATAAAAACAATATGATTAGTCATTGGTCCACTGCTTTCTGTCCTGGGCCTCGAGCTGCCATCTGGATCCTGCAGTACTTTTTATATCATCTGTCCATCTTCTTGGTGGTCTTCCTACAGGTCTCCTTGCAGCTCTAGGTCTCCAGTTCAGCAGGCGCTTCGTCCATCGGTCCTCATTCTGGCGTGCCACATGTCCAGCCCATGTCCACTTCAGCTGGGAGATAGCTTTTATGACGTCTATGACTCTAGTCCGTCTTCTTATCTCCTCGTTAGTGACATGGTCTCTTAAACTGATGCCGAGCATGCTTCGCTCCATTGCCCTTTGCGCTACACGGAATTTATTGGCCGATTGGATAGTCAGTGTCAATGTCTCAGCCCCATAAGTCAGCACTGGAAGTATGCACATATTAAATACCTGCCTTTTAAGGTTGTTAGGAATTGGACTCTTCATAATGTGGGATACATTCCCAAACGCTGCCCATCCCAGCCCAATTCGGCGGTTTATTTCAGCTGTTTGGTTGTCTCTTCCTAACTTAATCAGGTGGCCTAGATATACATACTCCTTTACATTTTCAATAACTGTGCCGTTAATGACTATAGGCGTATTGACATTACTCATAACTTTGGTTTTAATTTTGTTTATCTTTAAACCTATCCTCTCGGAGAGAGCAGCGAGGTCCGTAAGCATCCTCTCTACCTCTCGGATAGTCGATCCAATAATTATGATGTCGTCCGCATAGCGCAAATGGTTCAGTTTAGTTCCATCTATGTTTACACCCATACTTTCCCATTCCAAACCTTTACAAAGATGTTCTAAAACTAGAGTAAAAAGTTTGGGAGAGATAGGGTCTCCTTGTCGTACGCCTTTATTGATATCTATGTGGTTTGTATCCGAGTCATTGACTTTTACTGTTATTGTTGCCTTTTTATATATGTTATTCAACAAATTTGTGTATCTGGAATCGATCCTTGCATCATTCATAGCTTTCACAACAGCGGTCCATTCAACGGAGTCGAACGCCTTTTCGTAGTCCACAAATGCGAAATGGAGTGGGAAATTATACTCGGCGCTCTTCTCGATGAGGTTTCTAACTGCATGAATATGGTCTATAGTGCTAAAGGATTTTCTAAAGCCAGCTTGCTCTGGAGGTTGGTAGAAATCAAATTTATTTGTAAGGCGATTTGTTACAATTTTCGTAAGGAGTTTATACAAATGAGGCAATAGACTGATTGGGCGATAGTTCTCAATTTTAGCAGTGTCGCCTTTTTTATGCAATATTGTTACAGACGCATTATTCCAGGAGCTTGGGATTTCTTCCTCCTGTAGTTTTTACTGCATTAAAAAGTGTGTCGCCTCCGTATTTGATCAGCTCTATAGATAATGATTAAATAGTTTTTTACTAGCACTTCGGGAGTAAAACTGGTGAAAAGTAGAATACAGATGTTATACAGAAAATAAATAAAATTTATAGAGAAAACCTAACACCGTATACAAAGTTGATCAGCTCTATAGATAGATTGTCTGGTCCTGGTGCTTTCCTGTTTTTCATACTCTTTATGGCATGTTTAAGTTCGCTGTCATTATGTCGGGAATTTCTTCAGAATTTACATTTTGTATTTGAGACCTTATGTTGATGTTTTCACCCACGTTATTGTCATTTGAGGAATATAAGGATCGATAAAAGTTTTCTACAATCTTTATTATATCGTCTTTATTTGCGACAAGATTGTCAGACTCATCTTTCATATTGAAAAAATTATATTTTTCCCTTTTGACATTTTTCGTCTTAGAATTTTCATATTCATGTTGTCTTCGATATGTTCCTGTATGATTTTTGTACTGTGGGTTCTTAGATCTTTTCGTATGGCTTTTTTAACTATTTTTTATTTTGTTCTCTATATGCATCTGTGTCTTTACTCAAAGTTCTTCTCTTCTTCATGAGTCCTTTAGTCTCTCTAGATATTTTTGAGTTGTCAGAAGATTGTAATCTAGATCTGGTAAGCTTTTCGCATTTCAGAATAGTTTCAGTAGTTTCCTCAACTACTTCGTCCAAAGTTTTTTCTCGTGCAAGAATTGGAGGGACTGTTTCTTCTATTCTTTTCTTAAAAGCTTCGAAGTCCAAATTTCGAAATCCGATTTTCTTATTTTTACTTTTAATCAGTTTATTTCTCTCCTTTCCAATATCTAAAGACATCTTTGCCCTGACTAACCTGTGATCACTACCCGTTGAAAATCTATTTATAACTGATACGTCTTTTACCACATATTTTTGATTTGAAAGTATGTAGTCAATTTCGTTTTTTACGATTTTATTTGGGCTTATCCAGGTCCATTTTCTCTGAAGGGGTTTTTTGAAGAATGTGTTCATTGCGTACAGGTGGTTCTGATTAAGATAGTTGACTAACATGTCTCCTCTGTGATTTCGATTTCCGAGGCCAAACTGGCCTACGAATTCTCCATCCACATTATTTTTGCTCCCAATTTTAGAATTGAAATCACCCATAACGATTGTAAAATGAGTTTTTGAGTCATTTAGCGCTTTAGAAACGTCATCGTAAAACAATTCCATCTCTTCATCATCGTGGGATGTTGTTGGGGCATATACTTGTATTATTTTGACGCAATACCTTTTGGAGATTTTTATTATTACCATAACTACTCTGTCTGATATTGCTTTCAGTTGCTGAATCTTGTCAGAATAGTGTTTAGAAATGAGTATTCCAACTCCTCCTAACGTGGATTCACTGCTATTCCGTTGGTAGAATGTATTGCCAGAAGGAAGGGTCATGCAGCTTTCTCCTTTTAATCGTGTTTCACAGATACCGAGAATGTCCCAGTTAATATATTTTAGTTCTTCTTCTAACTCTTCCAATTTATGTTCCGAATTCAAAGTCCTTGCATTGTACGTAGCCAAGTTCATGTTAAGGCAGCCGGCCGTAGCCTGGAGATTTTTGCCCCTGGTCTGTCCCCGTATCTCACCGCTGCCTTGGTTAAGGGGGTGCAGACCGCCAGGAACTCGGGGTTGAGGCCTTGTTTGTGGTTGTGTATTCATGGGGGGGTGTTGGCAGTTTACGCGCCACGCTTGCCCTGCGGGTGTGCGCGCCTTCCGTGTCCGTTAGCCTATGAGTCCACCTTATCCACTGGGGTTGGTTACCCAATCTCTAAAGTAAGACACATAGTTTCCCAGGGTGCACCATGCGTGGAGGTGGACATCGGAATTGGACCACAAATCCACTCCCTACACTACATAATAACCAACAAGGATGTCAATACATATGACGTGTGTGGAGAAAATTTGTGCTCCCCTTGCACCCCTTTTTTATTATTATTATATTTATTTAGTATATGTATATAATTTTTTAAAATTAAGTGTAATATATTTTACATTACACTTAATTTATTTTTTTCCTTACTATTCTTATCCTATCATTATCATTAATTCAATTTAGCCATTATACAAAATCTACACTAATATTTCTCACATATATATTTTTTACACTTATCCGTAAATAACTTTAAATTTTGTTCATTTTTTAATTCATCTGGCATCTCATCATACATTTTGATGCCCTTATACATGAGACAATTCTGTGACATAGTTTTTCTTTTCTAATCTTATATTTCTGCTGCCAGTTCTTAATAATATTCACTTTATTTTTCCGGTAGTGGCCATCACAATCGTTCGTAGATGTTGTCAAGCCTGTGGCAGATAAATGCATTGAAAAAACTGGAATCAATATTGGTAAATATGTAGTAACGTTGTTTTTATTAATAATTGTGGCGGGCAACAATGACGTCACGCGCCGACGGCCGCCGACGACCGCCGACAATGACGCGACGAGGCAAGGCGAACACGTACGAACGCGTACGAACTTACTCGGAGAATCCCTTCGGCTCGCCTCGTGAGCGCACGCGTCTCTAAGGCACATTATTCCCGCCAACATCTAATCTACTCCCCATTTCTCGTATCCGTACCCAATGTTGCATAGATCACTGCATTGGTACGCCAGCTGTGTAGGTATCTTGATTTATTTTTGGAGGCAAAATGATCCAATGCAATCCGGGTATCAAGTAATTTGGTTTTTCACTAAACCTAACCTTTCGGCTTTACCAAAATTCAAGTTATGTGTAGGTAAGTAACATGCTCAATAAATATGGATATGCCAATTTCCACTACCTACTACTTATTATTCTTCAAACAACATTTTTTAAAATGAATACAAATACTTGTAGACAAATTACTGGATTATACCCATGCTGGGCTGATATCAGATATTATTGATATCCCAACAGAGACAGAGAAACTCTGGAAACGAATGTGGGTTATCTAGGCGTTTACAGGGCTTATGACCTGTCATTGGCTGGGTTAAGTGGCCACTTGACGTACTACAACATTCCCCATTCCGCCTATCATCTGATAACCATATATGACAAATTTTGGAACTACTCTATATTGAAATCTTCTTCGTCGTTCTGCTTTACAGAATTTTTCTATGCTGGTGTCATCTGTTGAGAAGATTGCAAAGCCTTTTTTTGGCAATCATATTTTATTAGTGTAGGCCCTACCGAGCTTTATTACTTACTCTAGAAGACGCCTGAATAAGATAACCCACATTCGTTTCCAGAGTTTCTCTGTCTCTGTTGGGATATCAATAATATATTCTTCTTCACTTTACTTATAATATGTATGTATATTCAAGTCGATAAACTCGTAACAAAAAAAAAATAAAGAGATAAATATAGGAAAATGATGAAGACTTTTTGCGTTTTATTGGAAACACCATGCATATTTTATGTAATATATTAGGTAAAGTATTTATTTTATTGAACTTTTTATAGATACCATAAACAATGCAAGAAAAGGAATTTTACCAGACGATCCGGTACTAAAAGTGAGTTACATTGTTTACATAGGAACATAATATTAAACATAAATAAAATCATCATCATTATCATACCATATCCGCTCCCTATGTGGAGCATATGGATTCGACAAACTGCCTCCAGGCCAAGCGATCGGCCGCCAGCTCCCGTGCAACCTCCCAAGTCAAATCTACGTCCCGCTGCTCTGACGCAAACTGCCGACGAATTGTCAACAGTGGACGACCAGGACGCCGAGAACCTGATGCCTTGTAAAATAGGCAAGCATGGTTAAGGCTCTCGGGAGGCATACGTAAATAAAAGGCAGACAAAAGTTATTAAAATAACATATTATTAATATTATACTGGCATAAACATAAACTAATAAGTAAATTTAATTATTTCAGGATCATTTCTTGTGCATTTTTGAAGCCTTCGACTTGGTAAGCTAATTATTTCATTTTCCTTATAAAATAAATATAAAAAATGTTCCTTCAAATAATAAACAGTAGTATAACACTACAAAAAGTTCCGAATTTATCTGCGATTTGACCACTATTGAGTGCTTAAAATTTCAGAATTAATTCCTAACCTGGATAACAAATTTTTTTATGATCACCTATCAGGAAAAATAATTACAAATACATTTCAACAGAGGCTCCTTACGCGACTGATAAAAACAAAATAAAGTGAAAAATATACACATAATTTTTTTTGATTACTTTTGTTATCGGCCTGTAATTGAAATTTTAAGCAAATTGAATCCTGAACTGACCAATAATATTGCGATTAATTACTCTAATTTGATGTCTTTAGATTGATAAGCAACACCATGATTTTGAATATTGGAAGATCCTTAGTATGGTTCCGAAAGAAATGAAGAAGATTGTGTTTGAAATGGGAAAAGGGTGCACCCATATAGAAGGGGAAAACTATAGACAAGCTTGTCTGGATTTCATGATTTGCATTCACAAACATGACTCAGAGGTAAAATTTATTTTAAAAAGCATATTTATTAAATAAAAATACAAAATAAAATAATTAGATAGTAAATTGATGCCGCCTTTATAACGCCTGCATCACACCTGTTCTCCTCTATGGCTGAGAATCATGGCACCTAACCAGGGGCCAAAATAGCAGATTTCTGAGTTTTGAGAATAGGCGTCTTAGAAGAATATTAGGTGAGCGGTGTTTTGACTTTGTAAGGAACACAGAGGTGAGGCAACTACTGTCATCCGGCGAAAGCGTTTCGGCTGGCTAGGCCATATACTACGTATGCCTCCCGAGAGCCTTAACCATGCTTGCCTATTTTACAAGGCATTAGGTTCTCGGTGTCCTGGTCGTCCGCTGTTGACAATTCGTTGGCAGTTTGCGTCAGAGCTGCGGGACGTCAACTTGACTTGGGAGGATGCACGGGAGCTGGCGGCCGATCGCTTGGCCTGGAGGCAGTTTGTGGAATCCATATGCTCCACATAGGGAGTGGATATGGTATGATGATGATGAAGTTGATAGTTTTGTGCGTAGAGAAAAATGTAAATTAACATCTACTTTCCGAATGGATACCGTTTATAACATCAGCACTTCTTATATTCTTATTCTAGTGTAAATTTTAAAATTAATATTTTTTATTAATTATTTTTCAGAGGTTCGCATTCCTATTTTAATACCAGCAAGAAGCTTCTAATCCGTGCCACAGTTATTGAAAATAGTTCATGGAGAATTATTTATCAGAGGATAATATATTACAATTTTCAAAATATGAAAAATTTACTTAAATAATTATTTAAATTCGAATAAAAAATAAAGAAATTGTGGTAAGAAGTGTTGTTTTACTACTTCCTCAAATGTCTCCTTCAAAAAAGTAAGTAGGACCTTCAACAAACAATTGAAACACTAATTTACCTACAAAATAAAAAAGATGTGTTGCAAAAACAATAAGAGATACTAGATAGATAAAACCAATGATAAGCCCACATTCTCAAGTTTTTATTATTTTTTATTTATATCAAAATTACATTACATGTATTTACTACCCATGAGTTACAAAAAACTCATTTTGGAAGTTACCATGCTATTTTATTGATGTTGTTATGCGCAGCAAATATTTTTAAAAAGTATTTTTCATTTTCTTTATCGCTTGATTTACAGCTCTGAGATATGATTTAAGATTTTTAAGAATACTTTAAGAAAGAATATTGTTTTAACGTAATTAAATGAGCCCGCAACAACTATCTTATGAAATTACAATGCATTTTCATACAAACTCTATCATATTGAGAAATAAATTATAACTCACCTTGGATTTATCTGATAATTATTATAAAAATGATTTAGCTAGAGCTCATGGATTATCCAAAAATATCTTATTATCTTTGTCATATTAAGGCGTATTTCAAGTGGGCTTGGCTCTTTCACATCTCATTAATAAGAAATATTTAATAAATTAATGGAAGAGAACTAAAAACATATTTTTGCTAAGCGCAATGGGACAAAAAACTGAACAGTTTCTCGTGCAGTTTGCAAACTGTCCCGTATTAAGTGAAAACTGGATGAGAAAGAGTGCGGAAGTGTCAGATTCAAACAGAACGCTAAACCATACAGTTTCTGCGCGCGTATCATCCTGGGCCATGTTGGATATGCTGGTAAGTAGTTGGAGTAGTTGAATGCGCGTTTCCATTTCACTGTCATTCAGTGAAGTGATGTCTGGGAAAATTCCCCAGATCTGGGGAATTCTGACATTAAAAATGGAGTTTATTGAAAAAGATAAGAAATCTGGGGCAACTATCTGCGCTAATGTTGCTTAAAAGAGTTGCTTTAAAATTAAAATGACTTAAAAATCGGTAAATCGGTTTTCGGTAGTTTCGTTAAATCTCCACAAAATCGATAGATCTGCAAAAATCCATAAGATAAGCGATATTATAGAATGGCAACATCGAAACGTCCGACTATCGCATTTTGCGCATGCCTACTAGTACTGTGCCATGTAGAGGTGAAATTCACACCACACAATATTATTTATTCCTCAGAAAATGGGACCAGAAACTGAACATGTTTCTGAACAATAAAATAATATAATGTGTACATTAGAAGTCATTTCAGGAAAAACTGCATGTATTTAGTTTTCAAAACATTTTATTAACTCGTATAATAATACACATTTAAGCACTAATCTGTACAACAGTTTTACAATATTCAATGCCATAACACAAATCGTGATATTCTGTCAATATTTATAAATTTCTTCAGTGAAATGAGTATGTAAAAAATATTATTTTAACAAATTTAGAAATAAAAACAATAATAGTTTGTCATAATTGACAACATTAATTTATCACATAAATATTTTAATATCATGTATTATAAGTGGATTATTCAATCAAACCATCACAAATATTTCCTCTCCATTAGTAAGTAAAATGATTTAATTAAACCCTTTCCATTGTTATTTTTTACTTTGCAGAAATAAGTATATTTTAATACAATATCCCACTAAGCATAAGCCATACCAATATTTATTTAGTATTTATCACTTGGACACAACCCTGTAAGTCAAACTACTACTTATAATAAAAATAATTCCTATCCATATACGGAGATGTACCTCAATCAATAAAATACATATCAATCGCCTTTGCAGTGGCAAACATTAAAGCCAGGCGAGCAGAATGTATTCCCCATACCTTAAGGTATATCTGTGAACACAGGTGTCAGTCATTAAGTCCATAAACTCGTAAACTCACAATTTTTCAGGTTTTCTCATTTCAGAAACAAAATGACCATTTCCTGGTCAAGGGAAATATATCACAGGTACTAAGATTAAACAAAAGACTTCAATCGCCGGTGTAAACTAGTAACAAAATATAATATGTACCTATTTAAATATAAAAAAATAAACATTGTTTTGCTCTGTTACGTTATAAGATGAGATTCATTTTATAATAATAACGATAAGGTAGAGGCCACCGTTAAATAACTTAGCAATAAAAATATAGTTAAATTCACAATATAAAACTGATAAAAATTGCATGAACAAAATAGTACAGCTTAAAAATACTTGTAAAACATTCACAAAAAGTTAGCTAGGCTAGCAAACTTCAAAAGAAAATAGAAATATTTCAAACATAATTGAAACAATGTCTTATTTTGTCACATTACTAGCAGAAATTAGTAACAATTATTTGAGAAGATGACTAACAACAGTCGAGTGAATTCTTGTAATTGATTTCACTGATAGATTAGCTTTTTGTCACAACATTTTTATCTAATTTTACTATCTACAAAAGTGACAATTAAGGATGTAGATATATGTTTTTCGTGTAAGAAGAGTGATTAATCTACCATGGAATGTATTTTTATCAATAAGCTTGTGCAAAATAATGTATTACGGGCATTATACTCTTTTAAAATTATAGATAAACTTACAGTTAGTTTGCTAGCTCCGCCAACTTCACATCTAAACAATAATCGTCAAAGAGGAGAATTTATCAGGATGTAAGAATAATTTAACGGAGAAACGAGAATATCAAACACAGATTGCCGGTAAAAATGAGAATACTCGGGGAGAGAAACAAAAGAATACTGTTAAAATAATAAAACAAAGTTAGCCCTATCACCCTTTAGTAGAGTAGTTTGAAAGGCAGAGAAAAAGTAGTAACGTTTTGTTTAAGCATAATACGAAGGTGGGACTGTAAGATCACTCAACAAACACAGCTCGTCTTCTGTAAACTTCAGTTGGTGGTTTTGCCAGTCGTCGTGGTGAGTTCGCTTAAAGTCTCCCAGAGTTTTGCGAATTGTCGACTGGAAAAAACAGACATTAAACATTATAAATCGCTGCACGAGAATCTTATATACTATCATGAATTTATCCATCCCATATCGAAATAACATGTCTTGATACCAGGGAAATATCTGGAATATTCCTGAAAAATTAAAAAATCCTAAAAGATACCGAAAACGATTATAAATCATCCAAAATAGTTGGCACAACTTCAAAACAAACAAAAAAACTGCATACTTTTAGAAAAATTTTAATACTACAAAGACTTGCACTAGTATCGACAATATGGTAAATTTCACCAAAATGGACCCTGTAGGTAGCAATTATAGATTACCTCTTACTGCGGTTTAGATTCTGCAAGGCAGTGCTATGAGATAAAAAAGCTTACCGGAATTGGCAGTGGATCATTAAGGTGCCTTCCCAGCAGTAGGAATATTTCAGAAAGGTACGAGGGAACACTGTACGGGTGAGCCGCGATAAAGGCGCACAGTCCTAACACTCCACAGTGCCTCTTGACAAGGGCATCTGTCGCTCCGGGACCCTTGCTCAATTTTCCTCTACACAGACTCTTGAAATGATCCTGGAAAACAAAGATTAACTTTACTATCAAAAGATTCACCATCATCAATCAAAATTGTCCCAAAATATCGACGCCTCCTACGTATAATATCGTAGCCCACAAAATGCGATTTTACAGGAGGAGCATTTGAAAATATTTTCATTCGTATGCGTTGGTTGTAGATACGACAAAATACGCCCCGAAAGAGCCCTTATTATTGGCAAAATAATTTTTTTGTTTTGGTAGAATTGAAGATATAATTAAATACAGACGAAATCCACCAAAAACTCAAAATCGACGATTTGTGGGTTACGATATTATACGTAGGAGGCGTCGATATATGGAAGCAAGTTTTATTATTTAGCCCTTATCTAGGCACATGGGGTGTCACACCCCACAGCGTATTAAAGAGCGCGTCTTGTGATTGAAGTCAAAACTGACCTCTTTTTTAAAATCTTACTGCGATGTCTAGATCATTAATGATAATAAAAATTATACAAGACGCTTCTCAAATAACTGTTGAAAAAGAAATAAAATATTGGATTTGCTTATTTTTGTGTAAATAAATACCTTGAAGAAAACCGAAAAACAAAGTTCAGAGTGTTAAATCGCAAGTTTATTACATTGATAACAAGTTTTTCGCTTTAGAGTGTTGAATAAGAATACGGAAAAAATACCAAAATGTATCAAAGATCTTGAAAAAATCCCACTTGGGTTTAACAATTTTTTTACAGAATGTAGACCACTAATGCGTCTCCTCACCAAGAGTCTGGGCTGGTCCTCGGCGAAGCCGCAGTGCAGCAGGCCGGCCATGATCTGCGCCGCGGCCTCGCGCACCTCGGGCCGCGCGTCGCCCAGCAGCCGCAGCACGGCGCCCTGCACCGCGGCCTGCAGCGCCGGCTCCGCGCTCACCAGCGCCATGTTGTGGAACACCAGCGACTGCAGGAAGCCCAGGCTGGACGCGCGCGCGCACCACGAAGGGAAGTCACACACCTGGGAGGAGATATAACCATTAGGATTATTACAATCGCTGGCTCCGCAGCAGGAAGTAGCACACATGTCAATTGTCAATATATCCTATCAAATTAATAGGATCATTGTTCATTTATATTGAAGAATTTACATTATTAATTTACAAAAATAATGGACAACT
Source organism: Micrasema minimum (assembly GCA_022494985.1). Classification (NCBI taxonomy): domain Eukaryota; kingdom Metazoa; phylum Arthropoda; class Insecta; order Trichoptera; family Brachycentridae; genus Micrasema; species Micrasema minimum. The sequence goes on from JAGVSP010001829.1 coordinate 41,745, forward strand.
CAATGATTAAAAAATATATCATTTAAGATGGCGATTTATATCTTAAATACAAAAAAAAAATTTTGGATTTTTGTTATCATTATTATCTCCGTAATTAATTTTTAACATATTGTAATTGCAATTTCCCACCATTTATTCTAACCAAGTTTAGATGTAAGTATCGCCTAAAGTAGAAAATAGTAGATAGCCACTTCTCAGGTTAGAACTTAGACGTATTAACCTAGACGGGCCTAGACGCATCAACTATATCAACGGGCCCAACGTATACTGTCGAATCTGAAAAAATGCGATTTTCGTTGTATTGTATTAAACTGTCCAATTTACATAATATTTAAGGTAGTAAAAAAAATATTTTTTTCCTGTTAAATTTTGGGGTTTTTTTAATCGAACTTTTTTTTTTTTGACGACCTGAAAATATTATGTAAATTGGGCAGTTTTAAAATAATAAAACAAAAATCGCCCTTTTTCAGATTCGACAGTATACGTTGGGACCGTCGATATATAGTACGACCCTTTTTGAGCCCCTAGGAGACGGGTGCTTTTAGAGCATGCACTGTGGGATATACCGACCTTCTCGACAGTTTGCAGGGCGACGGCCAGGGTTGACGGGGAATGCAGGGACTGGGCGAGCGAGGACAGGAGGGACCCGCATAGTCGACACAGCTCCTCATCGCCCTCCTTGGAGCCCAGCGCGCACGCCGCGGGCACCAGCGCGTAGTACGCGTCGCGGGCGCCAAATGTGTTACGGGATATAGCGCAGGTCACCCACTTGGCAGCTAGAAAATAAGGTAGTGTGGACCTTAGTCTAACAAATGCTCAAAAACTGCACATGGTGGATCAATAATACAAATGTCATTACAGTCACCTAGGACTTTACAACAGCCACAGGTGGAGATAGGCTTGTTTTTCTCAAGCACACACACACCTCAGTGAGAAAAGAAATAAAATGAACGATAAAATTAATAGCCAAGAACTATTACCTGTTTTAAAGTATCTGAGGTTATCATGATCACAGTCATCATTTTTCAAGCCATTTTCTTCATTCTCACTATTGTTTCCATCAATTTGTTTATCGTCAGACAGTTTTAGAGTTGCAGCCAAGGTACTCTCGAGCATGTGGTTGATAGGAGAACTCCAACCATTGGAATCCACAAACCCACTAATCATCCCGTCCGGTGGTGAACTTTTGCCATTTTCAGCTTCCTGCAAAAACAATTAAAATTCGATAAGCAATAAAATTAAGAAGCGGTGCTATGAAAATCCATGCGCTGTCAGGTAAGAACAAATCAGACTTTAAAATAAAGAAAAAAGGGGAACCATTGCAAATAAATTATTTTATCATTTCTAATTCCAAATTTTACAACTTTACATAAATGATTTATTACAAATGGTTTAAATTACTTTAAATTGCTTTATTTAAGGACACCAAACTACGATAGAACATGTGTCCAAGAAAATACAGCATGTAAACAATGATTTTATTACAGGCAGATGAAATAATACGAGGAAAGAGAAGTATGAGAGCAAATGTCGATCATGAGTAAAAGTGGTTGATTTGTACAAAACATGTTAACAAACTTACCTTCAAAAGGTCTGCATTGAGTAGATTCGATTTCTTCAACTCCTTCATGATTTTGCCAACAGCAGCCATGTTAATTGATCCTTTTTCGATTCCACCTTTTGCTACCGTACTCTGTATAACGGATCTCATGTCGTCTGTGATGAAGGACTTAGAACAATTTGGCTTCGATATGTTCAAATTTGAAATATCTATCATTTCCACGTCATTTCCATTACTATTTTTGGTGGGAAAAAAGAAACAGGTTGCTGTAGAATATTGTTATCAAAGATAACTAGTATAAAAAATCTCAAAGTACTACATTATCATGATACAAGAAATACATGAAAAGTTAAATTACCTATGATTGTTAGAGCTGCTGGCTTCCTTCATCCCTTCAGTCAATAGTGCTTCTAACGCTGGAGATATTTCCTCCATCATTTCATTTATTCTGGGCCCAATGACCTGGGAACCGCCTGGGAATGTTACGTCTACCTCGAAGAGATTCGCCATTAAACTGAAAATTAAACATTATTTTACCTCCAGTATTACTTCTAATTGAAAATAGACCTCATCGGACTAAACACAAAACTTAATACCTATTGGACGAATAGTTTGTTACTCTGAAAAATCACGCAGTTTTGCAAATGTAAGGTAAGCGGATTGTGAGCAACACAACCTTGAAAAAACCATGAAATTAGTTTACTAGAGATCGTTCGACAGAATTAGTGCTGTGATCACCAGAATTTGATATTATTTATGTTGATTTTAGTTCATCATTTTGGCGCCGCGGGACTTCTTTCGTGGCACAGTCTTTACCTGGCAACTCTCTCCCTGATGAGCTGGTAGGGGTGGCGCAGCATGGCATGGTCGCGCAGCGCGGCCAGCAGACGCCGTGCGTAGCGCGCCCCGCGCCAGGGGTGCTGAGCCACCGCGGCCTGCAGCGCGTACAGCCGCCCGCCCAGCCCGCCCGCGCCCCCCGCGCGCCCGTCCCACCCACCCTCCAGCGCGCGAACTACCCACGCCAAGCGTGAGGGATCCATGCGCTCGGCGCCCGTCGCGAAACACGTCCCTGTAATAGAAGATTATTAACTAGAAATGACGGTTTAGCTTTTGCGTGCTTCTGATTTTTCTATTTGATGATCAGCTAGGGTTTCCTTTTCCGTAAATCGGTATAAATAAGCAAATGCATTTAATTATACCGTGAATAAGGTATTTATTCACAAGAGGATGTTATTTTACCTTTTTAATACCGAAAATATGGACTGACAGTTATAAAACAAATTCTATAGAGTTTATATACGAGAGACACAAAAAATAACAATCATTTTATTTTTTACGGCCAGAGCCACATATAGGTATATATTTATATTAAGGGATAATATTGCGAGTGAACGTACCCCAATCAGCCACATTCTCGGTGGTCATATTTTCGAGGGCGTCCTGTATGATGGGCTCCAGCTGCACCCTGAGGGCGTCCACCTTGCAGTACGGCCAGTGCTTGGTGCCCTTGAGGATGCCGGCCATCAGCTCGGCTCCGCAGCGCTGGACGGCCTCCTGCTTGTCGCAGACCATCCGCCGCAGGTGCTCCAGGTACATGGGAAGGAAGGCGTCGCCAAATATGCGGAACAGCCTCTGCAAATTAAACTATTTATTATTCTCTTGAAAAATGTATGTGAACTAACACATCGCTATTCTGCCTTGCAGAACCTAAATCGCAGTTAGAGCAAATATAGAATAGGCTTAACTACATATACCTACAGGGGTCATTTTGGCAAAGCACCCTGTAATATCAATACCATGCCCCCAAATTGAGTAATTTTTTTCCACACATTTTTTATATAGACCAGAAACATATTATTTGTATTTTCTTATTTTTTAAATAATTCATTTATCTTCTATTAGAAATAAATTATTAAAAAATATGTCAATATCTAGAACGTGTGAAGAAATCAATGCTCTGGTGCTAAATTCCAGGGAGAAAATCGAGGACTACGTTTGTATGGAGAAACAATCGTCTTAATACGACAAGCAATATCATACATTTACAGCAAAGTACTAAAAATACCTTAAAGAGGGAAAATCTGTATCCGTTGAATTTGTCTTTTCCCTTTTTGTCCTCCATAGTGAAGAACTTCATTAACTTGTCAACATATTCTTTGTTGCTAAAGAAGTTAAATATTTCCCTGTCTGTTTCTTCAACACTGTCAGGACCCTCAAATTCTGGCTGCTCACAGGGCGGTGCGTACATCTAAACAAAATATTAGAAAAAACCTTGTAAATGAACAACAAACATTCTTTGGAGCTTGCGAATCATCTCACAGATTTATAGATAAAGGTACAGGAGTTAAAATATACTACTACTACTACTTTGCTCAAAATGGTTCATAGGATACACCAGTAGCAATGAATATTGATTATTTGTTAAGAGAAGACGTAGATCATGCTTATGCTTCATTAATTTTGTTTTTACTAATAATTTTTACTTAATTATGCATTCAATGCCAATTTGTTAGGGCTATGATAAGATTTAAAAATTAAAAAATTAAAACGGTTCAGTACTAGTCCTAGGTATCACATATAAAATATTTTAATATGAAAGCCCACATTCAAATAAATATAAACTATGAAATTTATGTTAACTCTTTGTTTTTAACTACGTTTTATTATTAGTCAAACTTCCGACAGGTTTCGGGGTAAAACGTGACTCTTTTTCAAGGGTACAAGTATAAAAATATTTTATACTAACTTGTACCCTTGAAAAAGAGACACGTGTTGCCTCGAAACCGGTCGACAGTTTAAATAATAAAAAGTAGTTAAAAACAAAGAGTTTCATTTCAGTTGTTTAAATATTAACTACATCACAAGGCGGGTGAAATAATACATAGCAATAAAAGGTAAAGGACTTGAATTAAACAACATGGAAATATTATTTACCTGACTGTCTGATCAATCTAGTCAATTTGCAGTTGAAAACGATTAAGAAGAAAGCAAGAAAGATAATGACACAAAATGTACCTGGAAAGGTTTAGGCCAACGATAGTATCCATAACACTCTTTGTGAAGATACGGACTTTTGTTCCATGAATCTTCAGAAAACTGTTTGTCCACATCAAACTGCAGCCATTCATTGTCAGGTCTCGCTCCTGCATTCAGAACAAATTTAACATACTTCAGTAAACTGGTAATGTTTGAATGTTGCAAAACAAACTAGGTATTAAATGTTGCACAGGTAAACTTTTAAACACTTTAATTGCGATTTTTTTATACTCCGTATTCTTTACAATTTAGATAGGTAATAAGAATTGATTTGCAATACACATTACAGTACTATAAGTGACTAGCTGAACCCGGCCATGCTACGCTGTGGCTTTGCCTGATATTAATTATTAGGGGAGTAAATAAAAGTCAGATATAATTCGATTATATTTTTTTCATTACTAATTGTATAAATTTTTGTAAGTAACGTTGGCTAAAATTGATAAAATGGCAGCGCTGTGTACAACTGTCATTCAGTAATTTTTAACTTTGACAAATAAAACGCACAGAAGGTTCCGTTTCCGTTGGAACTTTCGAACAAAGAGTATATAGAAACACTCTTCTGCTAGAATGTAATGTTCTGTAAAAATTTTGAGCCAATCCATTGATTACTTTCGGAGATTTGCGGTCACAAACATACGGAACCTAAATTTTGATATATACGGATAATAATAACCTGGAATTGGTGTCCCCTCTGGCTCGGGCACTCCAGCCATCTCGTAGGGGTCCACGTCAACTTTCAGGTGCTTCTTCTTCCTCTGCTTGAGAACTAAGGTTATCAGCTTGATAGCCAACTTCCTAATGAGTATTGAATCGTGTATGAGACTCTGGGTCACTAGTTTCACAGCGCTGGTTGAATATTTGATATCTAAATGCATCAGACTTGGTAGTAGTGCCACGCACATCATCGAATGACGCCAATGTCTGGAAACATACATAACACTGTTAATAAACTCTCAGTGATAACAAATAACTAAATCAAAACAATAAATAATTTCTACGTTAATAATAGCAAGTTTCCGTTTCTTGTCATGTCAAGATTTAGACAATTTGAATCGTGTTTTTCAGAAGGAGCACACATCCAGCAACCTCAACTTTACAGGACGGACAATAAACTGTCTGGTACAAAATTTTCCTATGATATTTATTCTTTCAATACACACTTGTCATAGGGAGTAAAATAGATATTTACTGTATGTTTTTTAAGAGTATCAACACAAAACTAAGCTAAATAAACATAATCAAACATTTTACAAATCTTCTGGTATGTCATCTCGGTCTGTGGTGATTCCCCGCAGTTCGGTGAACCCCTCACAAATTTTTTAACAACTAGTACTAAAAATTTGTGAGGGATTCCTAGGTAATTTTTTTTAGAAACAACACACAAATGGAGGTGTAATCTTTCTAAAAGATACGTATTTTTCGACTGCTAACAGTAAATTCACTAATGATCAGATGTGTGTTATTTCTGCTCAGAACGTGCGTCTAGGTTAAAAAAACAAGATGGCATCATTAAGTTAAAATCCCAAAAGTTGGCTTGTGTGTTATTTCTGAAACATACAATTAATTTAGTCTCAATCTCAACTTGTTAGAGAGAAACAAAATAATTAAAAAGTATTTGATAGTGGAAGATAGATATAGTTGTCTTATTTTCACTGCAAAATACAAATGGAACATAACATTTTGACAGCTCTCTTTGGATTAGCCATTTTAGTCAATTTAATTAAACGACTGAAACTTACAATTGGGTTGAGCCTGCTCCCTGAACCAGTACGTCTAGCAAGCGATTATAATGCTTGGCGTTCTCCTCCCCCGCCTGCTTCAGGGAGTCGTCTGATCCGGCGACCAGCTTCACAAACTCGGGGTCCTCCAGCTCAACCTCCGTCAGCAGGTCTCTGGCCCTATCCGTACACTTCTGCGTCCACTTGGGGTATATGGTTATAGTGGGGAAGTGCAACTGGACAGAGTTCACGATATGATCCAGAAGCCTAGAAATTTTTTTAAATAATATTTAATTAATCACGAATAATAATAACAGTAATATAAGGCATTAGGTTCTCGGCGTCCTGGTCGTCCACTGTTGACAATTCGCTGGCAGTTTGCGTCAGAGCTGCGGGACGTGGACTTGGGGGAATGCACGGGAGCTGTCGGCCAATCGCTTGGCCAGGAACTCAATCACAGATAACTATCGACGTAGTTAAAAACGTGCTAACCACGTGCTAACGCTAACCATTTGACCGATCACAATGAACATACGTACATACCACATTCGCGTGGCCGAGCACCATAGATATCGCGGCTAAACGTCAAACGTCAAATCACGAAAGTCAACGCGGGTGTCGGATTGTTTATTATGTCGACTGCTTTTCTCTATATGTGGCTTGCCGAACGCCGGCTAAATGCAATACGGCACTCGAGAAAGATTGAAAGAAGATATGTGCGAAGAAGATATATTTCGGGAAATTGCGCTCGTTTAATAATCCCGATCGATAACTTTTAACGCGTGTTCCATTGTGATCGCGAAAAACGTTTGACATCCATGGTAAGAAATCGTTATCACGTCGCTTATTACCGCGTCGATAGTGATCTGTGATCGAGCAACTGGAGGCAGTTTGTGGAATCCATATGCTCTACACAGCGAGCGGATATAGTATAATTTATTTATTTTTATTTATTTATTTAAAACATATTACAAAGTACAAATTAAAAATACTAAATTTGTCCTCACTGGGGTAACCCGTGCCGAGGACTAATTTTACAATTTTTATTATTTTTTAATTACTAACATACAATGGATCCATACATTTTTAAATGATTGTAAAAATTAAAATTATGAAAAAAGACTATCTATTTGGTTGAATAATTTTGCTTATCTCTATTCTACCCACCTCACTATCCAATTTGACACAGCTTTTTTTGAAAACAAGTTCCTGTTTTATTGTTCTGATGGCCAAAGGGAGCATGTTGTAGAGCTTGACAGACAGCATAATACACATAATCCCTCTGACCAAAAGTAGTGTGTGTCTTTGCTTGCTTCAATATTTTTTGTTGTGTTCTGGATCGTGTGGCTCTTGGGGAGGAGTTTACAGGTTCAATTTCAGGGTAGGGGTGGTGCAGGGTGATGATAGAGGGATAATGATGATGATGAATAATATAAATTTATTCCAAACCTTGAGGTGCAAGCTTCGAAGGTTCATATAAAAAACAAAATAAATACATCATGCAGAATAAGAATAAACTAAAACCAAAAATTTAATTTTTTAGTATTTATGTATTTATGTAAAATATGTTATTTTCCTTAGTAAAAAATAAATAGATAAATAAAATAAAATAAATAGCGTACTTTTCAAAGAATTTAAGTAAAAACAGTAAAGTTTCTTACTGACCTGATAACGCTGAGTTTCTCGCTGGGCTTGGAGTGCACAATGGCCGGCCAGAGGGCAGCGGGCACCTTCCAGTCGTGGCGGGTGACCAGCGGGGTCTGCTTGGGGCCCAGCAGGCAGTACAGCGCCCCCTTCAGCTTCTCGTGCTCGGTCTCCGGATCCGCGGACAGGCACTCCACCAGCTGGGGTATGATGGAGTTGTAGGAATACGTGAAGTGGGATATCATCCAGTTTAGCCGGGCTTGAGCACGGATCCTCACCTAGAAACGAAGATTTTTTCCTTTACTCGAACACGGAGAAATCTAATAAAAAGTCTGATAAAAAATCCAGTCAATGGCGACAAAAAGATCAAAATGCATTCAAGCAATAATAGAGTACAATATTTTATACTTTACGTTTCTGAATTTAAACTTACTTGCTTTGCATTTATCCTAAAATTTACCAAATACCCACTCGATATGCCTTTCGTTTTCTATGCAATACGATAAAGACATTTATATTTAAAAATTTGAAATACAATATAATATTTTTAAAATTTTAAAATAAGTTTTCTAGCCGGTTAAAGTTTAACCAAAATTCCCCTTTTTTCCCCCTGGGGCCAT
>JAGVSP010001830.1:0-50135 GCA_022494985.1 Micrasema minimum
AATATAATTTTCAGTAATTTGATAAAAATCTATGAAATATTTTTTTTATGCATGATGTATTTGAAAGCTAAATTTCCTATTAATTTTGGACTTAAAATTGGCAGAAGAAGCTGCTTTCAGTCCCAAAACCCACAATTTATAAATAAAAAGTCTGTTGAATAGTACGGAAAACCCTTATTTTTTTGTTATTTTGTTAGCGGGATAGTAAGTCTAGGGATTATTATTTATTTACTTGTTTTTGTTGGCAGGCGGAGGCTCTAATAAAAGAGACGACGTATCTGTCCTTCCTCAGGTCGGATGCCTATATCCAGGTGGCTGCTGGAGCCCCCACCACGCACACCTCCTCCAGCGGATCCCTCTCCATTCGTCCAGTGCTAAGGAGGTAAGTCCGAACACAGTAATCGGTGATAATAGATGAAACGACGTATCTGTCCTCCCTCAAGTCGGATGCCTGGATCCAGGTAGCTGGCTAATTACACTGCCCAACAGTGAAACCCTATACCCCCTCTCGTACTCTTTAAAATAAAAAAAAAAACCCCAAAACATTATCTGTATCTTGAAGACCGTGAAAATCCACAAACTTAGATTAATAATATTGTGTATAAACTACGAGCGTTTGAATTCCCAGCTCTGTGTGGGAGTGCTGCCCCTGCCCACGCTACACGAGGGGGAGGAGCTGAACACGGCAGCCCCCGTGCCCCCGCAGCGCCTCACCAAGGAGCTACTCATGGCCACCCAGCGCAGGAGGCTCAATGAGACGCCCCACGGGTAGGTGCCCCCTGTAGTGTGCCCCCGCCCTCACACCTCACACCAAGACACAACCTATCACAGTGTTTTGAGAATCACATTTTTTAATTCAAGTTTTTAACCCATTTTAAAAGATTCTCTTGTCCAATTTGTTTTGTTATTAGGTATTTACAATAACGTGTATAGACCTCTATGGTGGCTTAGTACTGGACAATGTATTTCAGTTGTCATACTGACTCTAAAAGTCTCTTTTTTAATATTATTTTCTACAATAATTAAGCCCCTCTTTAAATAATCCAGAACTTTGCATATTCAGCTAATTTTCCGTAAAAATTGGACAAGTTTGACAAGAGGACTTTGGAAATGGGTGAATCAAGTATAACATTACACGGAATATAGATATATATTGCAGAATAATGTTTCTACCTCTTTTATTTACAATTTGTTATATATTTGACAGTACACCATAAAGAAAAACATAATTTTCTACTTATATAGCCTGATTTTAAGTTATGTTAGTCCTGTTTTTATACAAAATGCAATATTATTTACTTTAAAATAGAATATCAAATCAAGTTGCGTTGGTAGTCTACTTTTGTATACAATAAAATTAATTGTGCAGTATATTATTAAAAGTGGTTAAATTGATACAGAACTTATACATTATGTCTAGTTTTGATACTTTACAACTTAATTGTTTTGAATTTTTGTACCTTTGTATAGATTATAGTAGCAAAATTAGATTAAATATAATGGTTTTACCCTTTCTCCACCTGCTCGAGTAATTACATGTGTAGCTCCAAATTGAATAGTTTTTTCTGTTGTTGAATTGATCCATTTCTAGACGTTAATTTTTATTTATCATTTCAATACAGCATGAAATTTACTCCTCCATTAATTATTTTTGGCCTAAAATTGTTGACATTCAAAATGCGATAGACTTTTATTAACACCTTTGAGGACAACTGCAGACATTTCGACATTTGAATGTCTCAGTATCCATTTAGATGCTAAATCTGCAGAATATAACACTAACACCCACACACATAGAGACGCACTTCAATCATAGGGAAGTACATTTCTAATCTTCTTTACATTGGCAAACATTACAACGAGGATATTAGAATGTATTTGACTCACATTGTGGTATGACTCTACTTGTGGGTGTAAAGCAGGCTTCCCATTGCGTAATGTTAACATTTCTAGCCCCCCGTACTTATAATTTACCCCGTTTTATTTTGTTTCCCCCCCGCCCCGTCGCTGTTTTGCTTGCCGCCCGGAACATTACACACCAACCCCGCTATCGTTTGTCGTGGCATGCCGCTTGTTGCCCGCAGCGGGGTGTTTGGGAAGAGCTACTCGGTGTACTCGCAGCCGCACTTGTCCTACACGGCCTACTGCCCGGCCTCTCGGCAGGACTCGGAACTGCAGTCCATGAGCAGCGGCCGGACGGACTCGGACGCCTTGTCCATGTCCGGAAGTAGCATGTAAGTAACACACCTCTCCTCTCGCCGTGCACCACTTAAACCGCAGTAAGAGCAAAACCAAAATGGTACAAAAATAGCCAATTACGCAAATTGAAATAAATAAATAAAATGTTCCGGTGTGGAGACCGAGAAGCCCAAGACCTCGAGAACGTCCACTGATGAGATGGGAGAACGACATCAAGAAGTTTGCTGGAAAACGGGAGGAATGGTGGCGGCAGGGGCACGCCTTTGTCCAGCAGTGGACTTTCAATGATAATGATGATGAAGAGCAAAAATATACTTCGTTTAATTCTTGGTTAAGTTGAACCATGAGTTTTATTGCTTTTACTGCAGTTTAGGTTCTATGCAGACCATGCGGCGGCAGTCCTGTCCTTTAAAATTTTTTTATTTTCCTATTTATTTGATTGACTGTGCACTAAACGTTGCCTTAGCTTATTTTCTAATTCTTTGTCCACTCAGGGCCAGTTTTATAAACATAACGTTTGATGTACTAATTGGGTAATATTCGGTACAAAATGTGTAGAATGTTACATTTTACCCGATTAATAAATCAAGTGTTAGGTACTTACAGATGTTTATAAAAGGGTTTCTAAGGCTGAAAATCATAATTATGAAATTAGTTTTTACCTAAATTCAGAATTTGTTTAATAAAAATTCTATTCACTATATATATTCAGTTCTCAGTTTAGATTTAATTTTATGATAATGACTTTCAAGCATAGTGCATTCGTCCAATGTAATGAGTGGTATGTTAGCCTGACCATCTGTATAAAATGATATGTAATGAAAATGCGTTTTGAACATTTATACACAAATTATATAGATATTGCAAATATACAACTCATTATTTTTCACAATTTGCATAAATTTGTGTTTATTATTTTTATCCACAGTTGAACGATTGTACTTTTTATTTAAGTAGTTAGACCATAATGATTTTTTTTAGCTGAACCGCACTGCATGTTACTCAGAAACACATATTTATTACCATTTTAAGAATATTCCTTCCACAAGAACCAGGGAAACTTATGTTTTTAGAATGTCAGAATGACACATGTAATTTATACAGTTAGTATAAAATTTCAGGTGATTTACAAAAATAATTATGTACTCCGTATCTTGAATTTGATTAAATGTTATAAATTTTCGGGGATAGATTGCCGTTTTGTCACATTAGGTTGTTTTGTCCAACTTCATTCAGCAATTTTCAATAGAAAGATATCAAATAAATAATTTATACCCAGAATATTTTCCAAATCTTCTTCAAATGAATTGAAACGACGGTATGCCTTTCTGTTACAAGGCACTCGGCAAATTTATATTAGACGAAGACTTAAGTCTGGGTTTTGTTGTGCAGCGATGGCGTCAGCGTGTGTCGAGCCGGGAGCCGCGCGGCGTCAGGCGCCCGCCGGGACTACATACGACAGCAGAGGTCCATGATGGAGAGCGCCAGCGTCAACAGGGAGACCAGAGTTCACGACATGGTACGTTCATTAATACTGTGAATCTTGATAGCATAATCTAATATTTGTCTTCAGATTGCTAGCACCCCCATCTGATCTGCTAGCATATGAAATATTTTTGCTAGCGCTGAAGCGTAAGACTGATCGTCTTGCCTTCATGTAACAAATTTATCAAGATTTACTGCATCTGGTATATCAATGCAGTGCCCTGTGCACCATTGGGTGCGTATAAGGAAGAGTAGCAGTAGTAATACATATGTGTGTAAAATATTAAAATTTTGAAATTCATCAAGATATTTTGCATTTTCAAGTATTGAGTATTTTCAAACTTTTTAATATAAAATGTTAAATTCGGTATCTGCCAACAAAGATGTTGACAATCTTGAAGTGTTGGTTGTAAATATCTACTTATTTTGTAAATTGTATTAAAAGTGTGTGTTTTGGCATTAGGTACTACCAAGAACATTTAGGATACAAAAAGGACAGTGCAGTACAATGAAACCTGAAGAATTTGCCGTACTTCTTATTGAGAAGTTGGAGAAGGTAAAGAAGGACCAGGACAGTCAAGAGAAACTAGATGGAAAACTCAAGGAGGTAAGTCTATCAATGCTTTATATTATGTTTAGTATACAGTAGAGCGGCAAAAATCCGACAAAGACTTTGTTGAGTTGGTTACGTGGAGAGAACGTCCGATGAAAAAGTGCCTAAAGTTTTATGTGGATCATTAGAAATGATCTAGAAGCAGATCCAGAAAGCAGTGGATTGAGTGTATGGAAGAGGACTGGAGAAAGATGGCCATGGAGAGGAGCCGGAGGAGAACATTTGTGGAGACCCTGCGATGTAGCGTCGAGGAGAGGAATGTTTAATATATCAATCAAAAAAAGGGGAAACGGGCGGTGGTGAAGTGAGATTACTTTAATTCCTCTAAAACTATGAGGAAAAAAGTTAAATAACTAACCATTAACCATTCTCTCTGTGGATTAAGCAGAGAGACAAAACTATGTCTAAACAATTATATCTGTTCTAGAATGAAGATGATGGGCAGATACAACCCCGACTTGTTGCAGCGCTCCAGGAGAGATTGCAGCTGGATGTTGTGAATGACCAGGACATTTTAGGTGATATTTTAACAACTAATTTCTTGTAAATAATAAATATTTGCAAATAATGTTTAGTATGAAAATATGAGGAAAAGAACATTTCCAATCCACTCCAGCAACAATTATGTTTGATTTTAATACCAAACGATTCAATTGGGGGGAATTACTTGTCCTCTCCGTTCCTCACAAACATACGGCACCATCAGTTGATGCATTCAAAAATATATTGCAGAAATTAAGATACAACTTGACTCACTGGACAAAATATAATAAGGGCCTATACCAGCTTATAGCTGCCTACCCTATTATTAATAACAATAATGTTTATTAACCGCTTGTCTCGCTCCAGACCAACACGTATCCCGCGTGTGGTCAGACCTGACGCCGTCGCGCTCACCGGGAGACGGGCCGCCCACGCCGCCCGCATACGCGCGCAAGCCGCACGCGTACGCGCGCGATGTGCACTCCACGCTCTCCGCTGATTCGGGCAACGTGCGAGACTACGGGGACGCCGCCTCCAGCAACAAGAGCAGGTTAGTGGATCGGTTATATCATACAAGGCGGTCAACAAGTTCACACATTTGAAATATATAAAAATAGTTTTAATTAAAATTCTGCATCCAAGCTAAGTCTATGGATTATTTTAACTATAACTTTTGAAGCTCACTTTAGGCGGTCAAACTCTATTTCACAGATTTTGGAAATATTTAAAAATAATTTTAATTAAAATTCTGCATCCAAGCTAAGTCCCAACCTATGTGGATTATTGTAACTTTAACTTTCAGCCTAAGCAAGATTTTGGACATTAGCTTTAATTTTTGTAATTTAACTTTACTTTTTTATTTTTTAATGCTTCCATACATAAGGGATATAGGAACTCCATTGGCATGCACTTAACACTTCATGATTATTTACTTTACAACTCTGTTATAAAAGATTTATTTTATAATGGTATAATTATGGGATTTTTTTTACTTTATTTATTGTTTTTTTTTTTTCTTTTAAGATCCATGAGTCGAAAGACGCTGACGGACTTAACAGACAGCGGAGTGTCTGTAGTTAGCGACACCCCTCCCCCTCTTCCGTCCCGAGTACTACAGTGGGTGCAGAAGGGCACCAGTAATGTAGACAAGTACGTGTCACTATTCTATTACATATTCACTTCATCATTATCATTAGCGTCAAATTGAGGAATTTGGAAATCAGGAAAGTAATCGGAAATAACTCACTCAATTTTTTTTCAAATACCTTCGTGGCAGTGCAAAAATATCCATTTAAACAGCATTCAATTTTGTAAACCATATTTTGAGTATAAAATAATCCAATATCAACCAAAGAAGAAGCAACATTTTCTGTTACCGATTTCCGCAAATAATAAAGTATTTTTTTACCACAGATCTTAAAGGGTTTATCTAATAATAATCAACTACAGCTCTTGTATGATTTGAAGATAATCTTATTACATGATTATTTGTCGCCTTTTAGTTCCATAACATTACATTACCCTCATCTGCCACGAATAAAAAAATACTGAAAATTCATTTATCATTCATTCCCTTATCCGCACCTAATGGCGCATAGGGCACTGCATAGGTAGTAATTACACTAGTGCAATGTATAATTTTATTACCCGAAGGTAGGATGATCAGTCTTACGCTTTGATAGCAGAAATTAAAAAGTAGGTAATCAAATTCAGGTTTACCGAATAAAGAACATGATTTGTGAATAAAAATGACGTGAAAGACCCACCCTTTCCCTACACTGTTTTAAAGACTATTGAGTCTTTTTTCAGTCTAGCACAACTCTACCGATTTTTTCAACAAGCGTTTCAATAAAAACGACATGTAATGAATGTGTTTAATTTCTGTATTGAAATAGATACGGACGACGGTCGTTTAGCCGCAGCGGTTCAGCGGAGCGGCCCGGACAGCCGGTGGCCACGGACCCCCAGATGCCACCCCTCCCCTCGCCCCACACGCCCACCCAGCTGGACGAGGCCCGGCGCCGCCTGGAGCAGCAGCAGCCCCCCCGACACCCCAAGAGGTACGCGGTGTAGCAGACCCTAAATTTACGGTCCCTGATTAACTTCTGTATATCTGCAAGAACAACTAGACACAGTCGTGATTATTCGGATAAATTGATCTGTGGATGCGTGAATTATTGAATTAATTACAAAAATAATATTAATCACGCCTTCTTCCACTTGATCGGTAAATAAATTTATGTATTTTTTTATATCGCCACACTGCCGCTTTCCGCTCGGCAACACTGGTGTCAAATGTCAACATACCCTATTTTACGGTTTCGTTTCTCAAATTTTTACTGTTTTGTGGGATGAATAGAACCTTGATAACCATTATACTCTACTTTGAAGCTACAAATCTGAAAAATATAGCGTAAATTTACTACACATTAAATGTTCTATGTGACTAAGGACAGTTGACCAGAAATAATATGATAAACATGGAATGCCTCGTGACAATAAAGAAAAATAAGGGTATTATCATAATACATAATAATATTTGTATTCCTCAGGTCCAGCGCGCCCCGCGGGCAAGGCGATGGCCTTGGGGCCGATGGCGCCCCCGCCGCCCCCCCCGCCGCACCCCGCCCCCTGCACCGTGGTGGTGTTCACCTTCCTGGAGGAGCAGTTCCCCTACCGGACCAAGATCCCCGCTGCGCCCGTCACCCTCCGCCAGTTCAAGGACTACCTGCCCAAGAAGGGCAATTACAGGTAGAGATGAAATAATAACTAAATGATCACACGACTTACATTATTGTAATATACGGTACTATTATCCGCCTGGGGCTGCCATGCATAAAGTTGTGGGTTCGATTCCCGATGGGGGTCAGTATAAAATATTTTATTGAATGTGATTTTCACATCAAAATATTTCATATGTGATACCTTGGACTGGCTCCGAAGCTGATCATCTTGCTTTCATATAAAAAAAGATCAAGATCACTGCACTCGGAGTACCAATGCGGTGGCCTATGCACCATTGGATGCGGATGAAGGAAGTAGTATTATATGTACGCCGTTATTTTGTCTTTAGATTGAACATTGTAATGTAATATATTATAGTGCCTATTCGCCATTAGGTTCGAATGACGGAATGTTTCATTGGATTTCTGTTATAATGGTTCCAGATACTTCTTCAAGACGGAATGCGAAGAGCTGGAAAACACGGTGATACAAGAGGAGATCTTCAACGACACGGACTTCCTGCCGCTGTGGGACGGGAAGATAATGGCGAGAGTGAAGAACGTGGAGTGAGAACGCAGGGATAGCTACTCAGTACTTACTAAACGGGTATATAGAGATATTGTTCACCACATTGTGCACTCCTCCATTACTGAAGACATTGTTATATTGCAATTTGAGTGAATTACATATCGTGATAATACACTATTGATTTTCCGGCAATATTTTTTATTCCACGTAAAATTTAGTCAGATATGAAAGAGCTCAACAAGTAAGATTAGCTACTGAACTTCTGTTACTAGTTAGTTATTCATGGCTGTATATTTTACATCATTATGATTATTATGTGTGTTAGCTTCAATATGAATACAAATTGTCGAGGATGGTATAGTTTTACCATGTAAAATAACATCCTCACGCCTCATATCACTCCTCATAGACCGTGTATTATAAATTAAGTTTGTCGCTCCGCAACTTTTGATTGCCCTTGTAATAAAATAATTTGCATATCTCACGTTAACAAATGGACACATATATTTTTATAGTTTTGAAAAGAGTAGAATAAATTGTGATAAAGGATCACAAGCGCACCAGAGACAATACGTAGAGTTTATAGGAGAAATGACGTGGCCATAATGATCCACCAAATTGTGTAAATTGGACGGTAGGTAAATTAGAACGTAAAGACGTATGGAGCTGTAGTTATGGCAAACCGTTCCGTCTAGCAGTTGTCACACGCGATGTACCTTCCTAGTTGTATTATTTAATAATCAGTGTGTGGGTCACACAAACCTTGCGTTATGTAAATACTATAGATTAAGTCACTGACTTGCCCAATATTTTTTTATATAGCTTCGTGTTAGGGAAAAAGTTTATTAATTTTGCATCTGACTTACGCTAAGTTATGTTTTAGATAGTTCTAGAAGAAATGTTAATATGCACATCCTGTTAATTATATATGAATGTATATTATTCTGCTAACGAATGTTAAGGACTATATTTATTTTTATGGCCAGGCTGAGGAGATTTCTAATTCTACTGTCAAACATTTCTTCCCCATGTTTGTAATTTAGTATCTTATTTATATGATCTACGGAATGAAAGCTTAGGAACCCTCACCAAATCAAAGTAAACTCTTTAAATTTCATGAAGATTATTATTACATATATCGCGCTTCTTTGTTTTTCAGAGAAACCATATTGTCTTATAAAACGATATTAAAAGTCTTTTACTATAATTATTTTAGTCTTAAATATTAACTTCAACCAACTATTATCAATCACTAAACTATTATTATATCTCTATAGTAACGCAGATTACAGCTCACTGCTTTACCAACCATGTTGACTTCCATCTGTTGTCATCATAATCACCCACTCCACAGATGGCGCTGAAGAAAGTATTTCTTTACATCTCCCTCCACCAAGAAGAATATTTTCACTAAAATATTCACTTCCGTGTGCTGAAGGAAATACTGTGTGATGTTGAGGAATGGCTTAACAAGCCGTGGTCTGACTTCTACGGTCCCAAGTTTAAGAATCGACACCCAGATAAGCCTAAAAGACCTATGTCTTCTTACATGATCTATTTTCAACTTCAACAAAAATTGAAAGGTATTAGAGAAGAGCATCCTAAGACACATGTTACAACTTAGTAGTATAGAAATCTAAGTGAAAAGCGGAAAGCTAAATATATGCGGAGAGTTGAACTTGCCAAGCAAGAATATGACAGAAAAATGGAAATATTCCTGGCAGAGAACCCTTCAGAAAACAAAAAGCGGAAAAAAAGTTCCAATCCCAAAAAGATTACAGCCTTTAATCTTTACATGGAGAATAAAATCCACGCGATTCCCGATGCTCAAGAGAGGTCCCTCAAGGAATTGGTCGCTTTATACCGGCAGCAGTGGGATGAACTTCCTGAGAATGAGAAGTTGCCCCGGCTCCATAGGGCGGAAGAAAAGCAGAAAGAAATCCAACAAGTAACTAATACTGGCCAAGACAAGAAATCAATATTAACAAAAAAATTATTCGAAATTTGTGAGCGAGCTAAAGGAAAGCCTGATAAACCTCAATATACTATTTACACATTATTTATTAAAAAGATGCTGAATTCCGAGGAAATCACTACTTTACCACCCAAGGATCGATTAAAAGAAATATCCAGCAGGTGGAAGAATGTTGGACCTGAGGAACGGAAAGATTTAAAAATTGAGCTAAATGAAGAACACAAAGTGCTAATGATTTTGTAAAATTAATCAATAACGTAACAGATTCTGATAAAATTGGAATGCTTCTCACCGATCAATACCGGGAATCAACTCAAAAGAATTCAAAACATTTTTAAAAGAAAAATCAATCAAAATGCAAATCTAACGGCTTAAATGAGAGACTTAATCAAACGCTTGTAAATAAATTCAGAAAAATATTTGAACAGGATAGTATAATATTGTGAGGTTTAGAATTTGTTTCAATGGCTTGGTAGATAAATGAACATTTTTAGTGAAAATATTCTTCTTGGTGGAGGGAGATGTAAAGTAAAAGGGAGATAGTAAAAGATAATTTGTGGTTGGTTGGTTCTTGAGCTGTAATTTTCAGAGAAACCATATGAAGTGATTATAATAATTGGTTGATGATATTTAATTCTGGTATTATAGTGACTTTTAATATTTTGGTATTTTTTTTCAATGAAAATTCGAGATTTACAGTTATTAAAGTTCTGGTAAATTGTTTTCATTTTGGTGTCTTCAAAATGGAATTCGAGATTTACAGTTATAAAGATGGAAAAAAAACAACAGAATGTTCTCAATTTTGACATTTAAATTTGGTCTGGATAGATAAAGGTGAATTTTTTTACATAAAAGAATTATAAGGAAATAAAAATTAGCTGCAAACGAGTGGAAGCTATTAAAAAAGATCAAGGTGGCTGCAAAATATAAAAATTAGTAATTAAAGAGATTAACAAATTCTAAGGAATTCTCAAGTTAATTTTTATTTCCTTATAATTCTTTTCTGTAAAAAAATTCATACCCCATTATGCTTTTACATTTTGTGTAAGTCGCATTCTTGGTCCCATGAAAAACACACATTTTTTTCTAGCCTCACTGCCATCCTTCATCTGGCAGTGAGCATCTAGCCATTCTAAGATTATGTGGAATAGCAATTTTGTGGTTCCAATGCTTTCATTTCTGAATTCATTTTGCAAACTAGTCACTAAGGGTTGTGCATTCACATCAATTTAAAAAACACACAGAATTATAATTTTAGAAGTTGAAGTCAAACATGCCTGGCCATGAAATATAGAAAATAAAACCAGGTGCGTAAAATTGTGCCTTTATATTTGTACGTCGATGGTGGGAAGAAACTGTATAGAAATTGTCTATATTGTATATGAACAAGGAATATGTTTTTGTTGGCCTCTTTGATTTGTCATAATGATTTTACATTTTGTTACCGTTAAGGACTAGATACTAAAGATGCACATTTTTGCAATTATATATCTTTAATAATACTTCTTTTTTCATTTCTAATAAAAGCCGTGATCAGCAGTAGAAATCTGAAAATGAATCTAATGCCCTTCATCCATAATTTTAGTTAAGTATGAAAAAATGTTGCAGAATATATATTTTTTTTATCAGCTCTAATATTAGATGGTATTGATTGACTTGGCATTTCCTTTATAGAAATCCATATTATAATATATTTATATCAAATAATTTTTTGGTTTTATTATTTATATTTTATTTATAATGTGACAATTGTTTCGCCTTGTTAGAGCACAGTTTGATAATGCCCTAAACAATGAGGAAATCCACTGCTACCCGGAATTGAATTTTAAAAATGCTTTCGTGTAGACGCGAATATTTAAAAAATTTGAAGTGGGATGAAATATCCCAAAAACGCACGCAAAAATTAATAAAAAATGTTGAAAATAGCATTCATTTCAAAATCTTAAACAATGACGTCACTCCTTATATCTAAGTGTAGTGTTTCCGGTTTCCGTTTTTAACCCCCGTAGCCGCGTTCCATGGCATTTTAATATGGAATACAATCTACATACAAGCTTCTATTGCAAAAAAGATGGCCGCCATTCAGTCTCCCTAGAACAGCAGCTGTTAACAACAGAACTCGATGTACAAGCGGAAAACCAGTGAATCTACGTCATATTTGGAGTCGATTTTGTGAAATATTTTTTTTTGATTAGACTCATAGTTTTCGAGAAAATCGAGTTAGAAGTTGATTTTTTTTTTCGATAATTTTTTGCAAATTGTTGTCAAATATCATTTATTTAATCAAATTAATACTATTCATAAAGAAAAACATAACAAAAAACCGCATTTTAATAAGAATTAAAGCCATTTTACTTTGCAATTTAACTGGTCTTTTGAAATGAGTTAGTTGGTTACTTTAGGTTGGAAACATATGTTCTGGGTCGGTATTCTGTATTTTTTGGCAGGACTTGCGCGCATACGAATTCAGTACAAATTCATATTCGAAGAAGGCTTGTCGAGCCCATTTAGAATCGCGGCACTGACGCTATGGAGGGGGGGGGCCATTTTTGTTTGTTTGTCCATAACATAACCTCAAATTATGACACTACCGGCGGGCAGGGGCATTTTGTCGTATTTTTAAACGAATAAGTATAATTACGTTCGAACTAAAACGAATATGTGGGTGATAAGTTTAAATTAAAATGAAATAATATCTAATTACGATATTATGCTAGTCCAGTGTAGCGAATGTTCCGAAAATTCCGTGAAAATCAATGAGTGACATCTTTCAAATCGGATTAATCGGATGCTTGAAGCTTCTTTGTGGTATGATTAATTTTTAGGTACTAATATCGATCAATTGTTTTACATTAGACATCGATGGATTATTTGTGACATGGAATAAATAAATCTGCTTTACCAAATCTGCTTGTGTTGTGTTGGTACCTAGTATGTAAACATTAACACGTGTATTAAAGTCTATTCGCGAGTCTAGGACACCGCTGGCGCTGTCTCCCTCTCTCCTCCATACTTCGTTGCATCGCCTCGGACTCGTGTGGAGGAAAGAGGGAGACAGCGGTGTTCTCAACTCATGCGTTCAGCTCCGGGGCGTTCATTTCATTACCTTAACCGGAATAACGTACGGAAAAACAGACTTTTTAAAAAAAAAAAATTTTTTTGGTTTTTTTAAAGGCTCAAATCAAAAAGTCATGGAACAAAATCAACTCCAAATATGACGTAGATCCACCTTTTAATATCATAAAGCAACAAAATAAATGTATTTTTTCCGATTTCAGCTGAGATTTCAAAATCCACTGTTAATGCTAAAAACATTTTACGATAATTCTCAATTCTTTGGTGAAAGCTTCATTTTCAATACATATGCACTAAATAATATTCAAACTGTTGTAAAGTGTAGTTTTGTAAAATTTATTAATATAGTTGCTGCCATACGGAGCATAAATCACGGTAAAGCAAAAACACTCTTGGTTCAACTTGACCAACAGAGCCCAGGGTATTGGCAAAACAGAGAACTTTGCCGACATGGGCCCTGTAGGTACAGTTAAATGATCTATTTGCTTTTACTGCGATTTAGGTTCTGCACGGCAAATTGTTTGATTAAATCAGTTGGGCCAACATTAACAAGTTTCTGACGATTATACATCTTTAGGCTACTTATATTTAAGTAAAGAGATTGAATGGCAGCTGGCCAATTCACTAATTTGTTGCTAGGCATCCGTGTTTTTATACCTTTTTTAATCCGTCTTATAAATATATTTATGTATTTAATATTTTGTACCGAAAATAAATTATCCCATTGCAAAACTATTCCCAGTCATGTTTTGGTTCATTTTAATTTTTATCCACAATATTTTATGTTTGTGATTATAAAATGAATACATCAACATAAAGATTTAAAACAATTTACTGATATATAAAATAGTCTGATGTTATTGAAATGGAGATTAACCTATGGATTTTGTAGATATTTGATCACTTTCGGTAATAAACTACATGTATAATTCCCATATTTATATTGACCTCACCAATCTTGCCTTTCGTTCATAAATTATTTGACTTTACAATATTCTTCTTCATGATAAATATTGTCTCTACTGCAAAAACTGGAGGGCCATATAATAACTAGTTTTTCGTACTTTACGGATCCAACTAACTTGCACCTAGCCTATATTTGCAGTAAATGGACGATAGGTATAGTGAAAACCAATGGCAATTCCACAATAAAAAATATTTGTATCAATAATCCAAAACATAATCTAAGAAAATTTAGTATTTCAAAATTGTATTAAGTTAAGTTAATATTTTTTGACGTCAAACAGATTAAATTCTACTGAAAATAATACACATCCATCAGCCATTACTTAAAAAAATTAAATTTGGGACAATATAGCATTTGTCGGTGAAGAAAAATGTTTACAAATTATTTTAAGGTTTTTGACTAAACAATTCCAAAATGGTGCCATAAAAAATCGGCATTGTTGTTCAGACTTAACTCACATTACAAATCGCAATTAAGGTCCGTTTGTTTTATAGAATAAATTATTTTTTTAATGTTGAGTCTATTTTCTTAGAATTAGTTAAAGTATTATCATTTTTAATTGTTTTCCCAATTCGGAGAAATGCTGACATTTGTGAAATAAATTTGTTAATTCATTATTGTACATAAACCACCCTACAGTTCCCTGTGATTGGTTCGTTAATTTCTCACACATTTTTGCCAATAATTGCGGAAATGAAATCTTTAGTAATTAAGTCACCTATATATATATACACCTGTAAAGTTTACATCATTTATAAAGTTGTAATAAGAATGAAAAAATAAATTAGTATTTTTTACAATGTTTCTGTGTTATTACTAATCTATTACGAAAATACATATAGCCAATACTTTTACGTTTTACATCTCAAGGTAATGCAGTTTTTTTTGTCTCAAAGGGTGTGCATGCAATTTGTCAAATTAATATTAGGGTTTGCAGCGCTATCGAGGCTAAAAGGAAGGAAAAGATGGATTATCATTATTTTGGATAATTTTTAAAGCGCCATTTCAGTATAAATAAACCTCTAAGGCGCTTTACAAGTATTATGCGGGTGAAAGCAGAGCACAGGGCAAGCGAGCTTATCAATAAAAGAAATATTCAGATGTAATGAGTTTCTACTGACCTGAAATATGTTCTTGGATTTCTTCGTGGCCCCAGCTTCAGATGGAGTGGGACGTCATTGTTGATCTAGTAGAGGATACTGGAGGTACACAATTAGGTATTATGGTGCAGATAAGTGGTATTAAATAATAATTTTAGCAACAATGCTATATTTTACATAAAAAATGGCCACATGTCTTTGACTTGACAGTATTTTTCCAAGAAATGAAAAACAGGGGACTGCCAAAAGTCCATTTGAAAATAGAACATAAATTCAAATTAGGAGATAGGTACCTAAATACTGAAGTACTTATCCAAAAATAATTCATTTAAACACAGTACCTACCTACTCTGGTTTGCCTATCCACGCTACTAGTGCAAGGGTGCGGATTAATTTTTGGATCGGGCTGTGATGTGAAGGGAGGTATATCAAGGACGTTGATAACACCGCTTACCCTAATATCCAAAGAATGGCCCAACCATGACCAATATTCCCAATAAATAGTCCAATAGAATACAAAATGATAAATTAGAGGTGGATAAAATTTTAATTAGACCACCGGTGTGGTAATTTATGCAATAGCGTGAAAGTGTACACAGCATAATCACATTTTATCTAAATGAAATGAAAAGAAATAGACCTTGGACTATATATTTTTTTATTTAAACTAAAAATGCACATAACATAAAACTTAAAGATATTTCACACATTTATAAATCATCTTATTCAATAGTGATAACTGCTCCCGCCTTGCTCAGCGCTTCTTTGAGTTTCTCGGCTTCCTCCTTGGAAACGTTAGCCTTTACAACCGTGGGAATGCTTTCCACAAACTTCTTGGCCTGAACTAAATTAAAACCTTCCATTGTGGCTTTCACTTCTTTGATTAAAGCTACTTTCTGTTTGTCGTCGAATCCAGTCATCGTTACCTGAAGAAGGAAAAAACATATTTAGTGAAATATGATAGATGTTAAATGCTGGTTTGCAGACTTTGAACTTGGCCGTACCAACACTAAGAAAGCTGAGCGCACTGGACGTCCTTCCGAGGCCACCACACCGGTAAAATAAATCCATTGATCGTTTTGCAAGATAGGAAATTCAAGTTTAGTGAGATAGTAGAGGCTATGTGTAAACAACATTTTGCGCGAAAATTTGGGTATGAAGAAGCTAACTGCGCGATAGGAGCCATGTTTTCTCACTCCAGATCCTGGATCGGAAGCAAAAATATGTTACGATTCCGAGCACGGTTTGGCCCTGATTTGATAACGTAATAGAGAATTTCTTGCATCAATTTATTACTATGGATGAAACATGGATTCATTATTACTCGCTGGAGTCTAATCGGAAGTCTGCTGAATGGTTGGAAGCGGGCTGCAGCCGCCCGAAGCGTCTGAAGACACAACAGTCGATCGGGAAGTTTATGGTCAGCTTTTTTTTGGGATGCTCACGTAATAATTTTCATTGATGAAATGCTACTTGGAAAAGGGAAAAACTATGACGGGTGAGTGCTACGTTGCTTTAGATGGAGTAGAGCTGGTGTTGGCTACAGCAAACTAAACCTTAGGGCACGAAAAAATGAAAAAGATAAAAAATGACTTTCCTTAGTTTTTTCCTTCACACAGAAAAGTGTAAGCAAACATGTTTTTGTTTTTATTTTTCGAACACTTGCAGCAGTGCAGCAACAGGAAACAATGTCAAAAATGAATAAATTAACATACTGTAAATTCAGTTTGGACTTTTTTGGCTGTGGGTGCGTCCTCTTCGTCAGCCGCAGCGCCCGCGGCACTCTGCATCATGAACCCCCCCATAGGCATCACTGGCTGGTCGGGGAGGTTTAGCCGCTTCTTGAGGAGTTGGCTAAGGTCGCTCACTTCCAACAAGTTTAAGCTAGAGATGTCTGTAGCGATTTTTTCTAATTTAGCCGAATAAATTTTATCAACTCCTTCCGGCGTTGGTATTGATAATGGCTCTGGGGATGCCGCTAACCCTGCTGCTGTTGATTGGCGAGCTGTATTGCTGAAAATTGAAAGAATGTTTGTCATAAGAATTGCTTAGAAAAGAAGTTGATGATTTTTCGAGAAAATGTAGGTTAGGATTTTTTAAAGTCAACTTTATATAAGATAATGGCATTAAAGGGATATCATACCATCTTAAAAAGTTTCTCCAGTGTGAAATTTGGGAACGAGAAAGTATTTTCATTGCATTCATGGTGTATTTTTCAAATTTTTATTTCTCAATTGCAAATTGGAACGGCACTTGCTTCCAGCCCCATCAAATTTTTAAAAAACTTTTATTATGTTGCCGCTTCTGCTTGTAAAGTCGGTAAAACAGCCAATGTGGTCAGACTCAAACTTTTTTGGATCAAGTCAAAACTTTTGTAGATAATACGCTTTAATTCATAAACAATGGCTAATTTGAAACAGATATCTCTAAATTGCAGTGGACATACACGCCCTGTAGTGCATTTAAACTTTAGTGATGTGACCGAGTGCGGATATTTTCTAATTTCGGCATGTAAAGGTACGTGGTGTCAGAATAACCTCTCGTGTCTGCGTTGACCACTCGCCTTGGCCTGGATTTGAACGAAATCTTACAAGTGTAACCGGGCCCGTGGCTTTTTGGCC
Source organism: Micrasema minimum (assembly GCA_022494985.1). Taxonomy (NCBI): domain Eukaryota; kingdom Metazoa; phylum Arthropoda; class Insecta; order Trichoptera; family Brachycentridae; genus Micrasema; species Micrasema minimum. The sequence goes on from JAGVSP010001830.1 coordinate 17,771, forward strand.
GGCGCAGACTTGCTATTTTATCCCCTAATTTGGCTAATTGGAAGCGTTATTGTGCACAATTTCTCTTGTACGGATTCTCCCCGGTGTCCGCGTGTGGCGCGACAGCTCGTGACGTCTGCAGGGCCTTTGTCGGGAGATTCTGGTGGCGACCTTCTGGTGCCGACAAGTAGGAAGAACCTTGCCACCGCTAACTTATTTGTCGAGTGCTATGAAGGCAGTTTACCTTGCCCAGGAACTAAATGCATTCACAATTAATCATAAAAACGTATTGCCTTGATTATTCATATTAACACGAATGTTCAACAATCGTTTCCATTTAATATGCTATGCGGAAACATGTCCCGTCAGAGTGTAGCCCTTTTATGATAAACAATGAATTGCACAATAAATTATTAACCTGTATATTAAAGAGTTTACCACTTAACTATCATAACAACTTTCATAAGCATATTATACATTACAGCTCTTCTTTAATTTGTTGGCAAGTTATTAATTTCCACTGTTTATTTATTGTGTCGTTGACATTATAATTTGGGAGCGATGATTTGAATTTCTGTGCAAGCGGGTACCCTGCAAGGCGTCGGACCGTCCGTTATGATCTGACTTAGGCTTTTACTTTTCTTGCTGTACTTAACATTCACCATTCTTCCTGTATTAAAAAACCATCCTAATTGTTTTAGATCTTCACCTGCGGCCAGCGTTAGAAATTTTGGTGTTTTCAAAATTATATTCCGGATTTATTAACTGCTACAAATTTTGGAAAAAATTATCAAAATACTTTAAACTATTTTCCAAGGGAATACCGGGACATACTTTTGAAAATATTTATAAATTCTATAAAAAAAAAATATGAAAATTATTGGACCTCATTTATTTCATTTTACAGGATAAAATAAATAGAATTAGTAATAAAAGAACACGTCAAATTCTAGGGAATTAAAATGCCAGTTTTTATTTTGTCATCTTATTTTTCCGTATAAAAATAAAAACCTTATTTTGTATTATTGATATCTCAACAGAGACAGAGAAGCTCTGGAAACGAATGTGGGTTACCTTATTTTGTGGCCATACTTTGTGTGTGCCGCTAACTCGGTCCCATGTTATAAGTATAGGGCAAAACACAATTTTTTTATAGCCTCGGTACTCCCCTTAATGTGCTTTAGTGTAATTTTGTGCGTCTAGCTGTAAAAACCATTTGTATATCTAATGTGATTTAATATAATGCTGTTATAATAAGAGAGTTTGGGTGTTTCATGAAGTAAATCAGTACTGAAATTGGACTTTCTAGCCTGTTTTTGGCTGTATGACTACCTATAAATTGCCGTGCATCAAACAGAGCAAATTATTATGCTATGACAATTTACAGCATTCGAAATAAAAATTATTTTACCAACACGCCCAATAATGGCTGGACCTGGAAGTCATAGCGATGCATTTTAGTGAATTTTAAATATAAGCGACGCGCTCTCTGTAGGTGCCTACGTAAGACCAGAATAAAATACAACGTAAATGTAATTCACAGCTGTTGTCTTTTACTAAGTTTCAGAACTAATAAAAAAGAAATCAACAGAGGCAAGAAATTGAAATAAATGTAATTCTCACAAAATGTCGCTGTATAAATCAGCCGATTATCATGATAAATTATTATGGAAAAATGTCACTATTGGACATGTAAATTAATCAAGAAGATTTAATTACTGTTTCAGAGGCCTCATCATAAAATTTGGAAGGGCAATCCTTTTCTTTGTCTTTGCATTTTGTATGGAATCAAATAATATTTACTTTCTATGGATTTTACAATGGATAAGGAACCAGGAATATTCATTCCAATCTTCGTGTACCGCTTCGGGTTTACACAATTTAGCCTATTTTTAATGAATAACCTTCCTTCAGTATCTTCCTGCAGTAATTCAAATGCCAAGTGCAGTAACTGCATCTCAAATGATAATAATAATTGAAATTCAGCATTGAATAAGCTATAAATAATGGATGTTAGTGAATATGTTAGTAATATGTGATGGTGACCTTCTCAGGGAACACGTAGAAAGTAATTACAAGTAAAGACAACTTGCTTCATGAATTTTTATGTCCATGTATGTCTTGTGCATATAATTGTCAGTTTTTATTAACGTGTTGCATTCAAACTGCACATTGCAATACCCTTTGCGAGATATATTCCTGCAAATTGACAGCTGAAGGAATTTATTGCCGTTACAATAAATCATTACATTTAAATGACTCGATTGTCTATATTTAATATTTTTTCCTTTTTTTATTTTTCAATGTTATAACAGTGTTTTGATGTTAATGTTTACTTTGTGATAAATTCTCCTACTTTACTGTTTCGCAGTTGTAATTTATATTTTACAAGTTAAGGCACTCTAGTTAATTAACTCACCAAATAACCACATTTACCCAAGCAAACATGTTAATAACATGATATAATATACTAATACATCGAGAATCAATCCTAATACTTAATGCGAGGCGGATTTTAATTAACAAAGTATTTAGTATTAGTTTATTGGCAAAAGTATTCAGAATACACAATAATTTTCATACGACTTTCATTTGTAAGTTTGATACACTTGAGTAAGTTTACAGCCAACCACATTCATACAAACTGTCCACTTATTTCACTTACCTTTCACTCATCCTAAATTTTTACTGCACCATTTTGCTAGACTACAATTATGATTATGATGTGAACTCAGTTTATCATAATATGGTGTAATTTACCTGTACTTAAGTTAAAGCAATTCAAGTAGTTTACATTTTCATAAGATATTTTAATTCTTAAATTTATTAAATGGACTTGATTAAGTTTATGAATGTACAGCGCCCTTTGCGTGATTTTTCACGGTAATTAAATTTGATCAGTCAAATTATTTCACAATACCGCCCAGTTGGTGGTATCAATGCCACATTTGTCGACAAAAAACACACCAAATCATCCTTTATTAAAACATTTCTATCGGTGCAATTTTAATATTATGCATCTTGACATTAATTACAAATACATTCATGAAATACTTATACTTGGTATTCTGAATAGTAAAATTGTTGTAACTTCATTTTGAAAGTGACAGAAAAACCAAAGCACTAATAAATAATTTAAATGTTTACGGAAATAATAATATTCTATTACCTGAAAATAATCCAGTCTTATTTTTTAAAATGTTTGTATGAGCCGTTTAATTTTATATGTTTTATGTAACAATACTGTGAATGTAGCAGATTAGAAAGTCATCTTACAGTTTGGTTTCATCTTACTCAGAATTAGACAGTATTTGGAAGTAATATTATCTTGCAGAAACAATTAATCACTTAGCTTATCGAAATGTATTGAGCTTTTCATTCTTTATTGCTACACTTCATATAAGCGAACTGTTTTAGGCACTTTTAGTACAAAAATGACTACCAGAATGACCAAAGATTTAAATGAATATTATGTTATGTTTTCAATGAATTTATCATTGTTCAAAAAATATTTGACTCTGACTAATCAAAGCCCTTCACACTGATAGCGAATGCCGAGTAAGAATTGACGATGTTGTCTCAGATTGGTTTGAGGTCACTACCGGAGTGCGACAGGGTTGCGTCCTTGCCCCATTTCTGTTTATAATCCTCATGGATTTTATCCTGAGGATGTCAATTCCGCCAGACCGAGGAATATCCATCTCCCGCTCCCAAAAGCTCTGCGACCTGGAGTACACTGATGACGCGGTCCTTATTGACGAATCAGTCGGGGGTCTTCAAATTATTGTTGATAGGCTTAATTGGCACTCCTCGTGCATGGGTTTAAAAATCAACATTGGTAAAACCCATGTCATGTGTAACAGCTCGTGTCAAGATGCCCAGATCCCCCTGGCTTTGTCGGGACAAGTCATCGAAAGGGTCGAGAGCTTCAAATACCTGGGAGAGTACATGACAGAAAATGGCAGAGTTCAGAAAGAACTGGGAGTGCGGCTTGGAGTAGCGGGCACCGCATTCAACAGTATGAAAGCTGTCTGGAGATCGGATATTTACTCGGTTAAAACAAAATTCCGCCTTTATAACTCCTGCATCACACCTGTTCTTCTCTATGGCTGCGAATCGTGGCACCTAACTAGGGCCCAAGACAGCAGACTTCTGAGTTTTGAGAATAGGTGTCTTAGAAGAATTTTAGGTGTGCGGTGGTTTGACTTTGTAAGGAACACAGAGGTGAGGCAACGGACACAGCAACCTTTGGTATCTACTGTCATCCGGCGAAGGCGTTTCGGCTGGCTAGGCCATATACTACGTATGCCTCCCAAAAGCCTTAACCATGCATGCCTATTTTACAAGGCAGTTTGCGTCAGAGCTGCGGGACGTAGACTTGACTTGGGAGGATGTGCGGGAGCTGGCGGCTGATCGCTTGGCCTGGAGGCAGTTTGTGGATTCCATATGCTCCACATAGGGAGCGGATATAGTATAATGAATGAATGATAATTTAATTATGAATTTCTCATCTATATCCAGATTACTTAATTGAGTATGAGGGTAATTCAGATAATTGTTAATCTGGATAACCTGATGATAGTCCATCACATGGTGTTGTTTCAAATCCTACACGGTTGAGGTATCGACGCCATATCTGTAGACAAAAAACATCTCAAATCACTCTTTTCTAATACGATTCCAGCCACAGTTTGCGATATGCACTTTGACATGGTAGACAAGTAAAATTAAGAGATATTCAATAATCCGCATATCGATCTAAGTTCTTCTGTACAGTAAAATCAAACTATCAAAAAAACCATTACACTGTTTCTTTCGGTTGAGTTTGAAAATATTGTTCATCGTGTTTGTTAGGCATTAAAAATTACCAAGGTTTCGAGTTTACTCCTAAATAGGATCTTCCATGATGGTGGGACCTTGGTAAATTAAAGCCATGACCTACAACTTGAACTCTATCGAACAATGATAACTTTAAACGCCGACATGGAATTGCACTTGATGTGTATTACTTTGTATTAAAATTACACTGTCACATTGTGTGATCAGAATAAAATGACCTCCACTTATAAATAATGTATAGATTCATGTTCACTTTGCTTTGATTCAAAAGACCATTGATTTGTCATTAATTAATTATATTCTGCAGAATAGTGATTATTGGCTGGTATCATTCTCGTTTTCGCACAAATATTATTATTGAATAGTGTAAGTGATTCAGAGCAGTCACAAATAATATTACAGGTTTTATTTAGATATTCCCCACTATCTATAATATTTTCATTATGTAGTAAAACGACTAAAGATAAATAAAACCACCAAAGAAAGGCTAAAGTTATTTTGGTATTAAATCTTTGGTTAAAATATCAGTGCGTGCGGTAAGCTTAGGGATTAAAATGTGGCCTCTGGTTTCTCTTCAGGAACTCTACACAGAATAACAAGATTATAAACACTAACAGTGTTTGGTATACAGATAATTTCGTCGCCATTCAGGCAAAAGTCACTAACTCAAGAAAAACTGTTTTGAGATAATCAATGTTTGCAATTTTATTGCGACTAAATGAATGATCGAATCTTCACTTTTGAAGTGTTTTCATTTAATCCATATATTTACATTAGGCGAATGTGTGGTAAGACTATGTATGATAGGTGTACAAATGTCGAAATTAGAGCAGAGTGCAAGGCTGAGATAAGCATTATCGACAAAATTAAGAAAGGGCTTTTACGATGGTTTGGTCATGTGGAGCGAATGAGTGATGAAAGAACGGCTAAAAGAAGTTTAAATGCAAATGTGCCTGGATGTAGAAGCCGCGGAAGGCCGAGAAAGACATGGCATGACCAAGTATGTCAAGTACTTGAAAGTGGTCATGTGAAAAGTCGGAATAATCGGCATATGTGCATGAGAAGATGTATGAATGTAGAGGAAGCAAAGGAAGTCTGTCAGGACAGAGTGGTATGGCGTTCTATCCTCTCTGCCTACCCCTACGGGGAAATGGCGTGATGGTTAGTTAGTAGTTTAGTTAGTTAAATAAGTGGATAAAGTGATGTTTGCCATTTAAACATCATAACTTTTTCTATGAATTGCGATTCAAATCAAAATTTTCTTAGAGCAGAGTTAGTGACTTTTGCCTGAAGGGCGACGATTTATAATCAATAAATTAGTCATCATGTCGGCTTCTGTAGACGCTGGACTGAGGTTCCAGTCTCGATTCCCGGTGAGAACACAGAAATCTAAAGTAATTTTTTTCTACATTATTGGATATCTGGCTTCGAACAAGAATTTCAGAGAAGTGACATTACATACTTAAAAAATACTACTGTGCCTAGGTGTCTAGTTACCCACTGCGTCATCAATAGGCATCTACGTCATCACTAGACATCTACTTCACACGCTTCGTGTATTGGCCTAAGTGCTGGAGTCTTTAGAAGGTGGAATTTGATAACAAGTGGTGTAATTAAATTAACCCTAGGAAGTGCATATTTTAAGAAAATTGGTTTGGAAACGCCTCTTCTGGTGAATTCTTGTTCGAAGGTGAGATACAATAATTTAATGTTTGAGTTATGTAAGGGTTTTGTATGAAATGTGATTGGAGACGTCACCGATCGCATAATATAAAATATAAACATTAAATTAGGTACTGTATCTTGGTTATTAATTATGTGATTTACAAATGTATTGTATCAATAGTTTTATAATAATTTTTCATTTTATTTTTCTGTATTCTTACCCTATTGTGATTTTCTCTATCTTTCTCTTGATGTGATAAATAATAATAGGATTGTTTTCAGATGGGAATCCCATGCTCCGACAGGGCGAGACGGGGGACTGGATCGGGACATTCGAGGGCCACAAGGGGGCCGTGTGGGGCGTGGCCCTCAACAGGCAGGCTACACAGGCCGCCACGGGGGCTGCTGACTTCACAGGTACCAAGAGAGTTTAACTAAATTAAGACTAAACACTTAACCCTTAGTACCTACTCATATGCCGGGTGCCACTAGTAGAGAAGATTACAATTTAATAAATCATGCAATTAATTTTTTTTCCTTCTTTAAGCTTTTTTGCTTCTAGCAGCAGCTCTCAAATTAATGAGGAAATCCACTGCCACCCGGAATTGAATTTTAAAAATGCTTTTGTGTAGACGCAAATATTTAAAAATTTTGAAGTCGGATGAAATATCTCAATAATTTACCCAAAAATAAATAAAAAATGTTGAAAATAGCATTCATTTCAAAATCTTAAACAATGACGTCACTCCTTGTATCTAAGTGTAGTGTGTTTCCGTTTCCGTTTTTAAAGATGGCCGCCATTCACTCTCCCTAGAACAGCTGTTGACAGTTTAACTGACAGTTGGCTGGAGAAATCGTTTGCATAGATTTTTTGACAGTTTTGCCGCCCTTTTTATGACGTCACTCCTGCAAAAATGACGCACTTAGTACATAGTAGTATTTGGCGCGGTATTTGAAATGTGCTACTTTAAAAAATCGTATCTTCATCAATAACTTGTAAAAAAAAATATTAAATATTTTTTTTTTGCTTAGTTAAATAGTACGTTTATAGAAAAAAAATACTTTAGAAAACAGTGGGTTACCTCATTGTACCATTGAAATAATTAAATATAACAATATCTCGTTTTTGTTTCAGCAAAATTGTGGGATGCAGTATCGGGAGATGTAATCCACACATTTGACCACGTCCACATAGTGAAAAGTGTTAATTTCAATTCAGACGACAAACTCCTGGTTACTGCTAGCAACGAGAAACTAATCAGGGTATTTGATCTCAATCAACCCGACACAGGTGAATATTCACAACATTAAAATGTAATAAAGTTAAATAGCACATCTTTCTTACACTGCTTACTTATTCATTAGAGAAATCTAAACGATTGCGATAAATTCACTAATTAAATTATTCACATATAACTAATTAAAGTTAAATAAAAAATACTTGGTACACTTCCACTTTTATTTATTTTGACCAGTTAGCGCTTTCACCCTGTAACGGGCATCTTCAGACTGGTAACATGTTGTACCAGACAAAAGTATAAATAGCAGTTTTTACAAAATAAATTCAGATACTAAACACATCAGTTGGAAAAATACAATATGAGAGAAAGAAGAGACGAAATACAAAAACATGTGTTAAATGGCAGTAATGTAACAAAGTACGTAATGGGTAATTTAAGTTTTATTATATTGCACAAGGCAAAAACAATTTTAAATAAGAAATATAGAAAAACCAAAAATGTACATGAGTTAGAGAGAGTCAGTATGAGATAAAATACAAAAACCTATGTTAAATGGCAGTATTGTGAGAAGGTGTAGGTAATGGAAGGATAGGATTTTATTACAGGGATTATATTAGTAGGTTTGGCTAAAGGTGAAAGTAATGGGGAATTTGAAAATTCTGTTTGCTGGTTAATTAATAATATACTGGCGTTATTTTTCATTCTTAATTTCTAGTATTTCTAATCTATCCAATTTTGGGCATTTATTTTCTACATGAAGGATTTTGACTTGATCTAAATTTACAAATTGATGATTAAATTCTGTTAAATGGGAAGCGTAATTAGAGTTATCTTTTTTTAATCTATGTGAAGCTAAATGTTCTTTAGTTCTTATTTTTATCGATCTTCCGCTTTGTCCAATATATGTTACCATGTTACCAGTCTGAAGATGCCCGTTACAGGGTGAAAGCGCTAACTGGTCAATATAAATAAAATTGGAAGTGTACCAAGTATTTTTTATTTAACTTTAATTAGTTATATATTAATAATTAAATCATGAAATTCCACCAAGTAATGTCAATAAAAAATATAAATCAAATTCACTAATGCTCTTGTCCCCAGCAATCGAAATGTTCAAAGGACACTCGGGCGGGATAAAGCACGCCATGTTCTTCAGGAATGACACGGCTCTGGTCTCCGCTGGGGAGGACAACACTATACGGGTGTGGGATAGGAACTCAGGATTGGTAAGGCTACATTGTAATATTGATGTCTACCCATTAATATTAGTCTACTACTACCACGTTCCTTTACCCGCGCCTAATGGTGCATAGGGCACTGCATTGTTACACCAAGTGCAGTGAATCTTAATAATATGTTACAGGAAAGGAAGATGATCTGTGTTAGGCCTCAGCGCCAGTCCAAAGTATCACAAATTGATTATTTATTTTTAAGTGAAAGGTAACATTAAATAAATATATCATATTGGCCCCGCAGAGAATCAAACCTGTAACCGCTAAACACTATACCACGAGGGGGACAAATACAATAAATAAAAATAATTGTGGGGAAGTGTAAAATAGTAATTGTTAAACAACCTGACATGGATTTGAGAGAGAGGTTAAGACAAGGATTAAGACAGTTTTTGTTATACTACTACTATTGCTACTTTCCCTTATCTGCACCCAGTGGTGCATAGGGCACTGCGTTGGTACACCGAGTGCAGTGTATCTTGATCATTTCATTACATGAAGGTAAGATGATCAGTCTTAGGCTTCAGAACCAGTCCAAGGTGTAAAATATGAATAATTTATATTTAACCGATACTTATTACAGGAAGTAAAGAAGATAGACTTCCCGTCCACCCCCAACAGCCTGGAGGTGTCACGCGACGGGGCCACGCTGACCGTGGCGCACGGCAGCAAGGTGACGTTCCTGGACGCGGACAGCCTGGAGCGGACGGCCGAGGTCACGGTGCCCACCGCCTGCTATTCCGCCTCGCTGCACCCCGAGCGCGACGTCTTCGTGTGCGGCGGCGAGGACCTCAAGGTCTACAAGTTCCACTATGGCAGCGGCGAGGAGATGGGTGAGATGGCTGTTCATAATATCAGGAATTTCAGAATTGTGTAATAAGCTATGTTTTAAATATGTGCCACACATACATTTTGATTTCTAATTCTATGCACTCAAGTCACAGCTAATAGTTTGACGATTATTACATTCACATTCACTAAAATAAGTTTTTTTCTAATTTGTAGATGTTTGTAGCTGCCTTGTAGGGAGCCGATTCAGTACAAATTCATATGCGCAGAAGTCCTGTCAAACCATGCAGAATTCGTACACAGAACATATATGTTTTCAACCCTCGAGTGACTAACTAATTTTAAAAGACAAGTTAAATTGCAATGTTTAATGGCTTTAATTCTTATTAAAATGTGGTTTTTTGCTATGTTTTTTTTATGAATAGTATAAATTTGATTAAATAAATGATATTTGACAACAATTTGCAAAAAATTGTTGAAAAAAAAAATCTACTTCTAACTCGATTTTTTCAAAAACTATGAGCCTAATCAAAAAATTTTACTCTACAAAATCGACTCCAAATATGGCGTAGATTCACTGTTTTTCCGCTTGTACATCGAGTTCTGTTACACCCTGTATACACACTCTGGCAATTTGGCATATTTGCTGAGTTTTTCACGACAAACTGATTCTGGCGATTGGCGTGTGCGGAGTTTCTCACAGCGAGCTAACTCCACCGATTAGTAGAGCTGGCAGTGAACCTGTTGATAATTGTTGAAATTGACTGTGTTTCAGAGTCCAACAAAGGCCACTTTGGTCCGATCCACTGCGTGCGGTTCTCCCCGGACGGGGAGCTGTACGCCAGCGGCTCGGAGGACGGCACGGTGCGCATGTGGCAGACGCGCGTGGGCCGCTCCTATGGGCTGTGGCGGCGCAGCGAGGGCGCGGGCGGCGGCGGCGACGCGCACTCGCAGCTCAACGGCCAGCTCAACGGGAAGGCCTCGCCCACCGAGATCACCGCCTGAGGTAGCTACTACTGCCTTACTATCCCTACATTGGTACACCAAGTGCAGTGAATCTTGATCATTAGTTACATGACGGCAAGATGATCAGTCTTACGATTCAGCACCAGTCCAAGGTATCTTAGGTACCCACTAGGTCTCTTTTAAACTTGACAGAAATTGGAGAGTGTAATGTGTTTATACTATCCGTACTCGGGTCAACTTTCCCAAGTACTTTGTGAGAGTGTAGATAGTAAGCTTTTCCAAGTAATTAAAATTCATTGATTACCTTCACATTATTTTCATTTAAAAAAAAAACTGTACTACCTATTGAGTAGGTTTGCTCAATCCCTTAAAAAATTGCATGCCCATGAAGATTTCATTGTATTTCTTCCAATCAGAGTAGAGGCTAGATTACATTTAATATTGTGATGAAATAACAATATATGTACCATAAAAAATGTAATGTACTCAAATAAATAAAAATAAATTTGTTAAATAAATCGCTAATAAATATTACCTAACCATGGCCCAAAGTAGCAGGCTCCTGAGTTTTGGGAATAGGTGTCTTAGAATAATATTTGACGTTGTAAGGAACACAAAGGCGAGGCAACGGACGCAGCAACCCTTGGTATTTACTGTCATGTGGCGAGAGGTTTCGGCTGGCTAAGCCATATACTATGTATGCCTCCTGTGAGCCTTAACCATGCTTGCCTATTTTACAAGGCATCGGGTTGACAATCCGTTGGCAGTTTGCGTCAGAGCTGTGGGATATGGACCTGACATAGGAGGATGCGCGAGAACTGGCGGCCAATCGCTTGGCTCGGAGGCAGTTTGTGGAATCCATATGCTCCACAAGAGAGCGGATATGGTATAATGATGATGATGAATAACTTATTTATTTGGTGTGTTTTGATATGACTGTAATAAATTGTGTTACTCCTTTAAGTCCGCTTAAATATTGTTTTTCTCTTTGCAGATATAATGTAGGGACGAACTATACTGTGAAAGTTTCTGTGAATGCACTTAACTCGTTAACTCGTAATTGCAACAACATTACTGACTTCTGACTATACAAGACATGTATTGTGGAAAGTATAATAAAATATATGAAAATCGTTTCGTCATTGATTCAAAAAAGTTTGAAAAAAAGAACATATTTTACAAGTGATTTTATTATTTAAATAGTGTAGTGTTTTGATATACCGTGAATTGAGAATTATTATTATTTAAATTTGTAAACGTGAATACTTATCGAAACAAAGAAATATGCGAGAAGATGAATGTATTGGCTGTTGAATGAATGTTGAAATTTTTATTTATTTTAATTTACGTGTAAAATTAATTGTAACGAGGGAGACAATGCTATTTATAAATTTATAAGTTATTGTGAAATTTTGAATTGTTTTCATATGTTCTCTGTAGATTACCTTCCGCTGAAGTGAGACGTACTCGCAAAGCTGATCACACTTTTCCATAACTTACCGGGGGCTTAGAGTCATAAGGGCGAAACTACAAAATTGTGGTGTGGAATTATCATCTTAAATTACATCTTTTTTAACATAACTCTAAACCACAATTCTGTAGTTTCGACCTCTTACTCTCCCCGAATGATTTCCTTTTCAAACAGCTGTTTATTTGATTTGATTTTCTTTAATGATGGTACTTGGTGAAACTCCATGATGAATACTTGAAAAAAAGTTTTTTAAATTTCATGTAGTAGGTATTCAAATTTACTATAAATTTTAATGAAAATATTGAGTTTATCAAATGGAAAATCTTTTAGAAACGCCAAATCTTTTGAATGAAACATTTATAAAGGGTTCTAACAATAAAACATGACATATTTAGGAAGTTAAACTTTTTTTAATAAAATTTATTGTTTTTAAAAATCACGTCTTAACTGTTTTAATATTTTTTTCTTGATGAGCTACAATTGTATTTTAAACTTTTTTTTCATGTAATGCAAATTAAGATCTCATTTTAATTTTTTAAAAAAGAATTTTTATGATTGCAATACTCCCAAATGTTAATGTTTTATGAGAACTGATTTTTTTTTATTGCGTTTCATGTGATTTGTATAAAGATTAGGCATTTTATCAAATTATTTGAAATTGAAGGAAGCATTAAAAAGATCACTGCATTGAGTTTTATTAATAGAAACTTAAAAAATTCAATGGTTTAGATTAGAGTAATATTCTCCTAATATAGTGACTTTTACTTTGATTTCAAACTACCTATGATTTGTTACATTTTTTCCTATTTGAAATATTCACAAATATGTGTATTGAAATTGCGCGATGAATTTTTTTTGGTACAAATTTTGAAATAGAAACGAAATCCTGTATTATCTATTGTTAGTTGAATTTTTCAATTTTGTACCGTTTGTAATTGAAGTGGATATCTGTGAATCATTTCTTATAGATTTCTTCCATAAATGTAAACATATATTATTATATTATGTCGGCCAAACATTGTATATAATGTAGCTTGCGTTTTGTGTAATGTAATATAACTCCTGTAAGTAAATCCAAATGTACACTGGCAAAGAAAACCCTAGTAAACTTATCGGATATAAATTCTTCATATTTATCATTCGCATTGAAAACAAATAGTTATTGATAAAAGTAAATTATGTTAAATCCCAAGTGCTGAAAAGTTTTGCCTATTACGATAATGATTGTATAAACCTGTATCGTTTTACTTTGCCCTTTGAAATTCATACATTCGCGTAGAAGTTATATAAATTGAAGCTTCTATGAATACAGATATGGAGCGATTGGATAGATTAGGATGTTTGCCTTATTTGTAAATAGCATTTGATGTTAAGAACAAACACATTGGGTATAATTTTCTACGGCTAGAGAGTTTAATATTTATCACGGATTTTGAAATGATATAATCAAATAATGAAATAACAATTTGACATAAAAATGTAGAAATATGTTGTATAATACATTGTTATATTATTTTATGCGTGTGATTTGTATATTAATTCTAATAATTTAAAACACAAATGAAAATTCTTGAAATAATACAAAAGCTTTCATTTGTTGCCAAATTTGGAAAATGTATGAAGTGAGTCCGCCTTTCTTCTTCTTTATCAGCCATTGTTCATCCACTGCTGGACATAGGCCTCTTCACCTGGGAGATAGCTTTTATGACATCTATGACTCTAGTCCGTCTTCTTATCTCCGCTTTCCGCCTTTGGATGTTACTTATTGTACGTATTTATTTGAATATATGAATTTGTGATATAAATTTTGAAAACACTTATTACGGTTAAGATATAGATTTTTTTATTTTAGAACCCAAAGGAGACCAACATTATTCATTTATATTTCTTCACCCTTCATACGAGAAATTCAATAGTATATTTTTTTTACAGATAATGTTTTTCTGAGTTATTATGCCGTGTTTTGGGGCTTTGGAGCACACTGTAGTGTCCATTTTTTGTGCTGAATGGACACAATCATAATAACTCAGAAATATACATCTGTATTTGAAGACCGTGAAAAATCTACCAACTTTGTATAAATTTTGTTTAAATTATTATAATATCAAGGGGTTATTGTAAAAACATATTCTACCAGGTTATTAATTTTTGCTCAAAACATAGATATGTGAAAGTAGTGTGGTGAACTATTATACTATTGGCGAATTATCCTCGTTACTTTGTTTAATTTGTTCCTGACTCGGCGTTCACCATCGCTGAGTTGGTCCTGTAGAATCATTAGTCCTAATTATAATTTATAGTACTATTTTACCTGTAAATTGTACACAATAGATGAGCTGAATGGATACAGACAAAGTTTATGATTGTTACAATGTACTAAATTGGCTTTTCATGCATTATAGAATGGAAAGACAAATGTTGAGAGGGAGCTTTCATACAAATAAAGACCATTTTCTATATACTTCAAGCCTTATTATTTTGTTGACTTCTTGTAACCGGAAAGAGAGTCGAAAGTTTAGAATATGTTCTCTTTTCTCTTCTTTAATTAAAAGTCAATGCATAATTATTCAGAACTGAACATACAAGTTGATTCCACAACTAGGACTCTTTTAATACTATAATGTAAGTTTTTCAAATTTAAGTCATGTGGGTTACATAAATACAGTCCACAATTATTTATTACAGGGATAAAGGTAAATTATTCAAACGCCAGATATTTTTTATATTTTATTTACAAACTAAATAATAATAGTGCACAATAAAATTATTGATACAAACTAAACACGTAAAAAATGATTACATTTATCATAGACGGTCTGCAATGTTAATCGCTTTAAGGAATGTTCATCTACAGAGACGTGTGAACATTACATAATGGCACTCAAGAACAGCTCATTTTGTTCCAAATAAATACAATTTACACCAAGAGAAGAATCACAAATTAGTTTTGTATGGAAGATCCTATCACAGAGAAATCGTTACATTTTTAATTAAATTTTGTTTGTTGCATTATCTATATACAGTTTTAATTAAGAGTTAAAAATATCAGGAGTACATAAAGTCTTAAACAAAATGTATTAAACGCATTATCTAGTAGCTACACAGTAGTAGTAAAGCAGAACTAAACTGCAGCACCAAATTGCATGTCTTTTGAATAATTTTCTTTTCATAAGACTTTCAATATTACGGTAAGATCTAACAATTTTATTAAAATAAATACCACATTTCTTTCGTTGATTTGTTTGAAATGTAAATAAATTAAAAATGTGCTGCCAAAACGTTGTTTCATCTAGGTTGATAAAGCATTTGAAATACAGCGCCCTTGAAGGAGATTTCTCACAAAAATGGCGCTTAATAAATTATCCAAATAATAATAGTGCCAACCTGTATTTCTGAAGGAATACAGATGAATATAAATTTTAAAAAAAAAATTAAATCAGGTAAATTTAATACAAACTTTTCACTATGGTCAGGATAAAACAAAATTAAAACCACCGATCGGCATTAACCTAAGTAAATATTGAAAAAATAATCTTGCATTATTATTGTTTTTTTTCACATTTTCATTATGTACATTGAGATTTCTAGAAAAATTATGGTTATTCCGCCAAGCCAATTTGGTTTTAGTTGCCATCGTTTGGGAAGCATCTGACAAAATCTAAAATCAACACTTTGAAGCTCTTGGCGATCATATAGAGTTCAAACATTGCTATTAAGATAACCCATTTGATTAACAAACTTAAAGTGATTTTCAATATTTGAATTTGACTAAATAATACCAACTGATGGGTGCACTAAATATAAGGATTTTGTTATTGCAAGCAATGTCCCAGTAATGCCTATGTTTTTACACATTATAATTAGTTTTCGATGTCTGAATTACATTGGTATTGTAATGTTATATATAGCAGACGAACGTAATACCAAAATGAACTTTTACACCTTACTGTACTGACTATTATACGAATATAATATCTAAACTTCTTCAAATACTAGAAAACTTAGTCACAGTATTAAAAAAGTGTTTCTAAATTTTGTATTTAGTCAAAACTAATAATAGCATACTGTAAAAAAGATATTTTAAAAAATAATAAGAAATACGATAATAAGTTAAAATTAAATGTCAATTCATTAGTAATTTTTCAAGATAAGGAATGATATTTTTAACCTACTTCTTGCACCACTTTTAGAACATTGATTGCATTTACACATGACATGAATGTTTCTATTAATGAAAGGACTAAATACTATAAAAATTGAAAATGTTTCTTAAGCGATTGCTACAGATACGGAATTCCACTTGCATATCAAATTGGGTATAAATTAACAGCGATTGTCTAGTTTCTAATCACTATCACGTTACTTGGTGATAAATTGCGTCAGGTCGGGGACCTTGAAGCCGGCGAAGGCCTGCGGGTTGCGGCGGGCCTGGCGCGGGGGCGGCGGCAGGAGGTCCTCAGTCAGCGAGGACTGGGAGACCTGCTGCGTGGAGCTCAGTATGATCCCCCCGCACTGCGCTGAACACACATCGTCGCGCAGAATCGCGTCGCGCGGCCATTCGCGCTGCAGCTGAGCGCAGTCCGTTATGCGGAGTGATGCGCACTGCGCCTGGGGAAAAAGTTGCAGATTAGAGAAAGTATCGAAAACAAAATTTAAAATCAGAAAACACTGAAATTCTTTGCTGAAGTATTTTGGAGTGAGGAAAGAAGTACAAGTAGCCTCATATGAAATAGTCAGAATTAGTGGACTTTACGACAGTTAGGAGTAAATTGTTAGATGATAATAAGTCATTATTAATCCAACTAGATTGGATGAGTGGTGCGTTCCCCAAACATTTTAAATCAATGTATATGAAGACCAGTAAAAGTTGAGACAGAAATCACTTCTGCTTTAGGACTCAGCTCTAGTATTTATATATTCTTGTTATCCACGGTGTTCCACCAACTGGGAAATTAGTCCTGTTATATTCCATTTCTAGAATTATATTTTCATATCATATAAAATTTCTGTTTTAATACTTACTCCCTCAATGGTACAGATGCATGACGTGCACGGAGATGGGAAAGCGGAACTTCCCACGGCGACATTTCTCCCAGCGATCTGACAGCCCTGTGCGGTGCTCTCTCTCCACGCTGACAAGTCAATTTGTGGCAAGGATTGGCAAGGGACACGTGGATTCCTGAAAAAGAACAAAAACAATTGACATATTGATAGTGCCAGTTTTTTATTTATTATCAAAACTCTTATTACGTCGCCTTTTTTATCCAGGATATGGTTAACTTTAATATTTATATAAATAACTACATTAATAGTATAAAAAATAACTTTCCAGTTGGCACAAGCAAGTTTCTACCTGACTTCTAGTGCTGCTTGCCACCAAACTGGTAACCCTTTTGTTTCTTCGGTTGGTATTACAGTTATTTAATATGATTGCAATAAATTTGTAATTTGTCTTGTTATAATCATTTTAAAAGCTTCATCTTGCAAATTTAGTTGTTTAATCTTAACTTTATATTGTGTATTTTAATCGAATATAAATATATTAATATAATATTGATATAATTTACTTACATATTTACTATTTCCAATTACCAAGGATTAAATCTCACTATCACCACTTTCTTTCACTGTTATTTTCTGATAAACTTAATATTTTAACTAAGGTACTTACAAGAAGTTGCTGGGTAAGTCGAAGATTGATCTCTGCATCTCAGATTGGATATCAAAGTTTTCACACATCATCTTGGCAAGTGTTGTCTTCCTAAGTTCAGCTAGCTGAGGTTCGGTAAACCTGACCACTGGGTCATCATTCTCATACCTATGAATGAAAACTTATGATTAACTTAATAGTGAAAGATTGAAATCAATTTAAGACTAATGTATTTGGCGGGTACTCTCAATTTCCAATATAAGAATGCTTATAAGTCTAACAAAAAAGCAAGTTTTCACAGCTTCTTGAGCACCTTTCTTGCTTGTTGACAAAATTTAGATTTTTGATTTTAGTCATTGGATGGCAGATAAGAATATACTGTGGAGATACTGCATTTGGTTTTACTTTGTACTTACCAGAAGCGATCACACTTTCTGAGTTGCCTGAATTGAATAGAGATGATGCAAGCAAACGTTGGCCCAACCAAACCTCCCTGCAGCGGCCTCTCACTCATACCACCGGGGAATAGATCAATATCGTCAACGGTAGCGTAGATTCTCTTCAATCTGTAAATAAATTGTTAATCACATAATAAATACAAAACAAATAAACTTGGATGTTAAGTAGAGAATCTAAATTAGACCGCATTTTTAAGCAAACCAGAGTATCAATACCATGAAAACTAATTAATCTGGGGAATTTAAAGGCAGAAATAAATTTAATAGCTAAATAGTAAATTGCTTACAGGAGGCAATATTATGTAGGTGCAATTATTAACTTTCAATGGCTAATTTAATTAATTAATTTAAATTCAATTTATATTTTTAATGTCCCAGTAGGGACGTCGGGACATCTAGCAAGTCTGCTAGATATACATCCGTTTTAAGATCACATATTATTTACAGAAAAATAGCGTTATCACAGATTATTTACAGAAAGTTATTTAATATTTTGTTTCTAAACTACGAAAGATTTACCGACTTCAAAATCAGGGTTTTTTCATGTTTTTTTTCTCTATAAATTGTAGAACGAAGATTACTAATAATTGCGCTCTACCCACAGATTGCTTTTTGTAGGTAAATACAGCTTAATGATAAAAGTATTTATTTACGATATGACCCATAATTTTGAATACTGAACAGTTTTCGATTTTGGTAACAGACTTATGATCAAGCGAATTGTGCGAATTTATTTGCACAGAACTTATACATAAGTTGTTATATGTTATTTGGCTGTGTAAATTTTTAAATTTTTTGCAAACCTGGCAATGACTTCTGGTGGGATTTCTCTGGACAGATCTTCAAATGAAGATGCCCTCTTCAGGTTGCACAGCGCCCTGTAGTTGTTGTATGAGGGGACTCCGTGGTCTCTGGCCCTCTGAATGTTCAGGGCGATCAGATCGATCCCGGAGAAGGGGATCCTCCGGTCCTCGAACAGGTGGTTGGTCACCTCCCCGGTGATGAACTGTCCAGGGTTTCCATCGGAGTGGAGGACAGACCACGAATCAACTCTTCTGTCATTGAAGGCTGGAAAGTAATAAGATGGAATTTTTAATGAAAGTATGTAGGTACATACATAACTAATTGATGGCCAAATCTTTTTTGATAAATTCTGGATAGAAGGATTGCTGGTATTTCGAAATCTCGACAGAGACAATAAAGTTTATTTGTTAGTATTCCCAAATATCTCATAAATTATCACATACAAACTGCTTTTTGCTTCGCAGTGATCGCATTGCTACAAAAGCGGCTGACCTATAATCCCACAATAATAAGTTTGCAGACAGCGCTTACCTGGAGGAACATGTCAACCTTGAAGAAGCCGTCCCTGAGCAGGATGGGCGGGTCGATGGGCTGGTAAGAGGGGGAGAGGCGGGGGAGGTGGGGCCGCAGTAGGGAGTGCCCGATACGGAAGGCGGCTGATGCAAATTCATTCACAATAGACGGGTTACAGGTTGGGGAGTACTCCTTGTAGTAGTCTGAAAATGGAAGACATTTTATAATTATTTGAATATTGCATCTGTTACACATTTCCTTCATAATCATTGGCATTCGTATATCTCCGAAAGACAAGGCGCTTATTAGAAATGCAGCTGAGAAAACCAGCTTATTTTTTGCGGATTTGCATCTTTTGACGGATAGTTTTCATTGGTGGGTAAATCTTTCACTGTGCAAATAAGTTTGAAGAACTCTCTTAGAGTCCTGGTGGACTTTCTATAAGCTAGCCAAGGCTGTACAATTATCAAATAAACATGACGACTTACTAGTAGGCAGGAGCTTCAGTCCGTACAAGTTGACGGCGTTCCATGACAGGATGCGCGGCAGGAACTCGTTGTAGGTGACGTGCTGGATCTGCGCGATGTGGATGCGGCGAGCGTGCTCGAACAGGCGCTCCCCGTCCCAGTGCGGGTTGACCCCCCGGAGCCCCTCCACCAGGCGGTTGTGTTCTCGCAGGAATATGGTGTGCAGCGCCGTCAGGGCTGGCTGCTCAGAGGCGCGTCCGTCACCTGGGAATGCAGACATTTAGATTGAAGTAACAGTTTTTGTTACTTACTTGTTTAATCACCTCACAAGTCCAAAAAACCCAATAACAAAACGGAATAACATTACAAAACACTTGAAAATGACCTGACAAGGTGACTGAAATAAAAATATAAATTATGTAACTAAAATCTAGTATGATTTAAGATAAGATGAATAATATTTTTTTGTTTTTTTATTTTTTTACTATCACATTTGTAATAAACTTTCGTGTTGATGTAAAAAAGACTTTTAAGACAGTAAAATAAGAGCTAAATGTGCAATATGCGGCACAAATAAAATATATATAAATAAATGTATATTTTATTTTCCCTTTTCTCTTAGTTTTTATAAGGATTTTTAAAAATTTAGTACACCAATTGGACGAACCCTTTTTTTCAAGTAAAAAGAAAAAAATCGTGCACTGTAGGGATAAAAACGTGACTAGTATTGAACTAAAAATAATGAGAAGTCTCACCGGCGATGAAGCAGTATCCCGAAGCGGTCTTGCACTCGGGATGTTTGTCACTCCTGGGCAGCAGCTCCTTGCCCCTGACCGGTGCGTGGTGGAGTTCATCCGACCCCCGAACCCTCGCAGGTTGCGGCCGATACAGCCGTTCTCACCGTACACCATCGAGGCGTCCAGGAACGCCGTGTTCTGATTCACTTGCTCTCGGGGACCTGGTGACAATCAATTAAACATTTTGAATCTGTACAAATACCTGTAGACAAATTACTGGATTAATTAAATAAAAAATTTACCGGTCAAATATGTACAAGCAAATAAATTGAAGAGACATCTTCAGGCGTCTTCTAAGTAAGTAATTGAACTCAGGTGAATCTTACCTACACCACAAAGGTTGACAGCCAAATGCTTGTCAATTTTCTCAACAGATGTCACCAGTCTAATCCTACAAGCATCCTCCTTACCCAAGTTCTGTTGGCCCGGGAGACTCCTCATGAAGGGGAAACAGAGCCTCTCTCCGCTGGTCACATTCACCTCCGGGTAGTAATGGTCCCCTCGTGGGACTGGGAAGGGGTTGCACTCGGGGTGGACGGTGCGGGGGGAGTCGCACGAACGGCAGTTGGGAATAGACTCGTGGAAACCTGGAATTTATTCCGTATGTATTAGTTTTGTGCAATAAAGTATTAATTTATCCTATCACGATCGATTTATTATAGTGCTAATCTAAAGATACTAAAAGTATATTTAAGTTTTACAGTAAGTTGCAGAGAAACAAAAAAGCATAATATCCAAATAATTAAGTTCCAAACCTTTGTGAATGGGTGTCATGGTAAGATCGTGATCGAGGATCTGAGCGAACTGCATCACCATGAGGGTGTAGCGAGTGTGGAGGTTGGAGATGTCGGGGTGGATGACTGTGGATATGGTTCTGGGGGAAGGCAGGGGGCTGCCTGTCACTGAACTTATTCTGGGACGCGATACACCTGGAAGAAAAGGGAAAAATTCAAGGAATCTGTCCATAATGTTTATAATTAATCGTAAAAACATATTTTTTCCATATTAAAAGATTTTGAAAGACAGAGGATGGGGACGGCGCAGGATCGGGAGGAGTGGAGGCGGCAGAGGGAAGCCTATGTCCAGCAGTGGGCCTTCACTGGCTGGTATGAAAAGATTACGTTTTTGCATGTTAAAATAAAAATTTTTGCACGAAGAGAAAAAGGTTAGGAATTTCAGAAGTTCCCGTATTTTGGGTGGACAAAATATGATACGCTTAGCCATAATGTGGGATTATCAAGAAACAATATTCGGTTCTCACTTGCTACTGTGAATGATAAATGCTACACAATTCAAAGTTTTTATTTCAATAAATGGTAGAATTTATGTATTATGTATTGAATTACAATACATTACCAATTTTTTTTAAGGTATCACTGATTTCGAAACGATGATTGCATTTTCTTCACATGAAGAGGAATTCCATTACCAGAATTACTCCCACATATTTTCCTCATCAAACTAAAGAAGATCTGATATGACCTACCATCCTCATACACAGGCGGCAACAATCTGGCAAACGTGGTCAGACTCTTGCCGAGGTTGGGGTTCCGCAAGTTGTTGCAGTGGCCCGTGAAGGTGCGGAAGGGGGGGTGGTGGGCGTCGCAGGGGGGCCTCCAGGTCGTCGCAGCTCGGCTCCAGGCGCAGCCCGGGGGCTAGCCCCTGCTGCTGCAGCAGCCCCGACACGTCTACGCTCTGCAGGGCGTCTGCGAAGTCGGGCGTGCCCGTGAAGCCCAGCAGGTTACTGTCGAATATCTGGCGTTTACGTCTCCGCTGACTAGAATAAACATAAAGGAAATTTTATATTCTGTTTGATGGTTGATATCGCTTTCTTGTTGGCGTTAATTAAAAACTTTATTTAAGAAACCACATATTCGTTTTCATGATACTACTACTAATACTTTCATCCTTCTTTTTCCAACACCACGCTTCACTACCATACATAAGGGTTGGTACTAGAACTCCGTTGTGTAGGTGCTGCCAATTTGCTTCTGAAGGATGAAAGTAGACTGAATGCTGTTGAAATGCGATCTCTCAGGCGAATGTATGGTAAGACTATGTATGATAGGTGTACAAATGTCGAAATTAGAGCAGAGTGCAAGGCTGAGTTAAGCATTATCAACAAAATTAAGAAAGGGCTTTTCCGATGGTTTGGTTATGAGTAGCGAATGAGTGATGAAAGAACGGCTAAAAGAAGTTAAATGCAAGTGTGCCTGGATGTAGAAGCCGCGGAAGGCCGAGAAAGACATGGCATGACCAAGTACGTCAAGTACTTGAGAGTGGTCATGTGAAAAGTCGGAATAATCGGCGTATGTGCATGAGAAGATGTATTAATGTGGAGGAAGCAAAGGAAGTCTGTCAGGGCAGAGCGGAATGGCGTTCTATCCTTTCTGCCTACCCCTACGGGGAAATGGCGTGATGGTTAGTTAGTTTGAAACTAGTTGCAGTATCGCATGGGATGGAGGACCTAACCAAGGCTATGGGACCAAAACCACATAAATTCATTAACCAGAGCTTATTCTATTTTTAATACGCGATTGTCAAAAGCATAAAAGTAGTCCTTACCCCATGACCGAGTTGACAATCTCATTAGTGGCGTACTCGAAGAAGAGAGATGTATTGGCCAGGAGAAGAGCATTCTTGTTAGCCTTAGAGAAGGATGCAGCGGTACCAGCTGGGGACTTAGGATCTACTCCTCCGGCTGAAATAAACATAAACTAATTAAAGAATTTTTTTAAAAGAAACATTTGTGTAAGTAATTATGTTTTACACAAATATTTAAATTTTGGGGCTGCTATCAAATATTCGGAGATAACTGGAAAGCAGGAAATAAGTTGTGCTGGAGTGGGATTCGAACTGGAATCCTTGATTCCACCACTAGAACACATACCCGGTTCTTTACTTGGAATATAATATATAAAAAACACAATGTAAAGATTATTTTAATTTATTACATATACCTAATTTTGCAACCTTATACCGATATTATGCATTATTTTTAACTGATGAAAACAAACTTGAGTTGATGTAGAAATAAATTTGAATAAAGTGATAATTTAACTCAATGTTTGTAGCACTCACTTTGAAGTTTTCCATAATTATGAAATTCGAAAATTGATAAAGGAGTAGTGTCTCTGAAACCGGTTGGCAAAACAAAAGTTGTTTAATTTCATAATAAAGTGATAATTATTTGAAGTCCACAACTCTAACCACATGACCACAACCTGATTCAAATGTTATAGATATTTAATACCCTGTACTTATCTCCTTCGGATTAAATTTGATCATACTTTTTCAAGTATGATCAAATTTAAGAAATATTGGGCAATAATATTCTAAATGCTTGGTGATTTTGATACAGTTTTAAAGATTTTGGTTCTGCAGAAGTCTCTTCCATACCTTGTTCCCACAGCTCGTACTCCAGCCTCTTCCTCTCCACCATGTCCTGCTTGGCCTTCTGGATGGCGCTCATGAGCACCTCTCCCGACAGGTCTCCCATGTCCATGTGGTCCTGGTCCAGCCAGGCGGAGAGCTCCAGGTGTGGATGTTGAGCGCAGGACTGGGCGGCATTCCTTGGTAGAGAAACAATAAAATGTATATTAATAATGCGGTTATTGTTGATAAGACAAGAGAAGCGCAAATCACCTAAAAAATGGATAAAAAAACATTTGGTTCCACTGGCATGGTTGCATAAAAGAAAATCAATTGTATATAGCTGCAGTTGTTAGTCAAGCGTTTTCGTAGAAGATTCTAAATTAGTGTCTAAATCTCAAGTTTTCATCTGAATTCAGATATGTATGGGGTTCCCCAGGGTTCCCGTTTGGGGCCTATTTTGTTTAATTAGTTTTTTTGATGATGTAAAGATATTTGACAATGCTGAGGTGGTGTTTTTAGGGATGATTTCTAGACTTTCGACGGGACAGGAGGCCCAATTACAACGGGTCTTTAGGGTATACAAGTAATTTTTTTTCCCTTACAAGTATGGATCTTCAATGACGAAAGCCTTGGGTTGAACTTGTTCCAGGTCAGGATTGGATGCACACAGCAGACCTGACAGAGACACTCTTCGGATGGCTTGAAGCTGATCAGGAGACAGGGACGATGGAGGAAGATCATTCTCGTACCAGAACCTGGAAAATATTTCGATGGTGACTTAAGTAATAGAACTTAAAATGAATTGGGTACTTGAGAGTGGAATGAAATGATCAGAGGCTTGTTTCTTGTTTATTTGATTTGAGATGGCACTCAACTTACCTGTCACTATTCCTTAGCTTGATGAACTGCTGTTTAAGTAAGCAGGCAGTGGTCGGACCAACCAGAGCCCCATCTATTGGCTTCTCGAGGGCGGATCCGGCCAACAGGTCGATGTCTTCAACATTCCTGTAAGCAACAAAACTCGTTGTAAATGTAAAAAATAAGAAGAATTTGCAGATGAAAAACAATTTGGACTATGGAAACCCGCTGTCTCACAACCATCAAACTTACATATATAGTTCTCTCAGTAGTTTCTGTCCATCGCTGTCCACTCCGACGTGCTCCAGATCCTCAAAGGTGATATTCCTCTCCCCAGGGTTCACCATGTTCTCGCACAGGTTTAGGAACTTCAGGTAGGATGGGGTCCCGTGGTCGCGCCCCCTGTGGATGAGCAGCGCCGCCTTGTCCCAGCCGAGCTCGCTGGCCGGGAAGTTCAGGGATGGGGCCTGCGCCGCCGTTATGAGGAGGGTGGGGAGAGAGATGGTCTCATTTAGCTGTTGATAAAAACAAACAAGTTAATCTGACGTTAATGAATAATTGGATCCCACGCCAGACCAAGGCTTGCGACGTGGTAGAAGGAATAGGGTTCTTCCCGATAGCATGAATATCCTTGAAAACGTTATAAATATTTAAAGTATATTTTTACAATTCCAACGATATAAAACACAACGATCAAAAATTTTGTTTTCATTTATTAATGTATGTTTTAAAAACACGAAAATACGAATGATTTTTAACGCCCGTTATTGGCTAATGACGTCATACCCGTCTACCGTGAAAGGAGTGAAATTCATTCCGTAGTGAGCGCCTATATTGCTGTATTGCCGCATGCGCGCCAAATGGAGGATTTTGCGAGCGATTTGAAAAAGTGTTATTTCAAACCGAGCTAGAAAATTCATGTGACATCGTAAAATTTTTTTAAAAAATCCCTTGATATTGTAATTTTTCAATCATTTTTTTGAAATAAAAAATTAAAAAATCGGGAAGAACCCATTACGATATAGATGGACGAAACATGTTCTGGTGAGTGGTGATAAATCCGGAATCCGGATTAGAACTTGGAAATGGCGAACTGTTTTAATTGAATTGTATTTACCAAGTCTGGGTGGATCATGGAGTCGAAGCCTTGCAGGGCTGTGAAGGCGACTTCACTGTAAACTCCGGGTCTGTGGGCGCTCGAGTAGCCCTGGAAGTGGCCGTGGCTCAGGGGGCGCAGCTCGGACTTGGACATGGCCACCTGAAACAATCAATATTCTTGTAAAACATAAAGAAGAGAAAGGAATAGCAAAGTGGTACATAATAATCATAATTAATCATGTAAACTAAATCACTACAGAAAATTCTAAAAGGCAGGCAGACTCGAAATAAAGCGCTTTCTCTCTCTCTCTCTCTCTCTCTCTATCTATCTCTTTCTCTCTCTGCGCACTACGTGACGTCAGACATATTCAGATGTTCAGTTTACCTTTTCAGCCGTAATAAACAATATCAATGTTTAACTTCGTACATCTCGCATATTTATTAACCAATATAAACAATAATCGCACGCGTCTTGTAAATTTTCATTTTAATTTATTAGCCGGTAAAAAATCCGGATAAAGATTTATTAAATTGTTTTTCGGTTTTACATACGAACGTTTAATTTAATCTACACAGCTTTTTTCTTTTATTGTTTACCAGTCAGACATTTTATGCCAAGGATACCGTTGAGAAATATAATATATCTATGTGGAAACATACGAATATTTGTTGCATTTCCATTGAAAACAGATACAAAGAATTGTAATTATCCACTTTTAGTTATCGAATATTATGCTTACAAAATGAACACTTGAGTTTGTAAAAAACATTCTCCGATGCAAAATATATACACCATACTTTTTTCTTATAAGTAATTAATTATGTATACTGGTATTACTATTATTGTAGATAATTTACATAGTGCCGTTTTCCTATAAAACACCTTAAGGACGAATAACGAAAAGGACGAAAGCGCCATATTTGTATTATTGAGACACGGAAAGTGTTCTTACCTCTCCCAGAACGGTGTTGAGGAATTCAGTATAGGTGATGTGTTGTATCATGGCGGTGATGGCTCTCCTGGACTCCAGGAAGAGGGTCCCATCTTCCCAGTGGTGGTTCAGCTGGGAGAGTCCTCCAGCTATCCTGTTGTGTTCCAGCAGCAAGCTCCTGTACAGGGGACCGATAGGATCCTGCTTGTCGTTGCATCTGAAACAAAAGGAAATATGAAATATATATTGCTAACTAACTGACTAACTAACTAACCATCACGCCATTTCCCCGTAGGTGTAGGCAGAGAGGATAGAACGCCATACCACTCTGTCCTGACAGACTTTCTTTGCTTCCTCTACATTAATTAATTTATTTATTTTATTTTATTTCATACATCTTCTCATGCACATACGCCGATAATTCCGACTTTTCACATGTCCACTTTCAAGTACTTGACGTACTTGGTCATGCCATGTCTTTCTCGGCCTTCCGCGGCTTCTACGTCCAGGCACACTTGCAATTTAAACTTCTTTTAGCCGTTCTTTCATCGCTCATTCGCTCCACATGACCGTAAAAGCCCTTTCTTAATTTTGACGATAATGCTTACCTCAGCCTTGCACTCTGCTCTAATTTCGACATATGTACACCTATCATACATAGTCTTACCACACATTCGCCTGAGAGAGAGTAAATTTATTGCATTTACTGTACCTACGGCCTAAGCCAATTCACACGGATAACATAATGTAATAGTAGGTAAATATGTACATAAAGAAATAACGATATAGAATGAAAACGGAATGCTGGAAGATCCAGCCAAAAAAACTCCCTAGAAGAGTTAACAAGTCTACCCATTCTCGTCATTCGGAATAAAAACCACCAAAAACAATACGATAACACTAACGATTCATATTTTTAGTGTACCTAATGTATATACATACATATATACATCTATTTCAAGCATCGTTATAATTTATTTACACTTATCGGTAGGTACACATCATGTTTATATAACACGTATTTATTTACGTGCTTCTTAC
The DNA here is from genome assembly GCA_022494985.1 of Micrasema minimum. Classification (NCBI taxonomy): domain Eukaryota; kingdom Metazoa; phylum Arthropoda; class Insecta; order Trichoptera; family Brachycentridae; genus Micrasema; species Micrasema minimum. The sequence goes on from JAGVSP010001830.1 coordinate 45,946, forward strand.
GACTGGTACTGAATCACTCAACTCCCGATGACAGCCGATGGTGTATTTAAATTCGTTTTTATAAAAATTAGCTGGTAAAAGTTATAAGCATTACAAATTGAAGATTCATCTTCAGGCGTTTCCTAGTAGGTGATATAATTCGGTAAGAATCTCACTTGCAATCATAAAGGTTTCTGCTAAAATGCTTAGCAATTTTCTCAGTGGATGACAGAGAGTGTTCACATGTGAAGCGTCGCGCCATTTTATTGTATATTGGCAGATATGGATATCAAATACTAGGTGAAATGGGGAATGTTGTAATACATAGAGTGGCCACTTAACCCAGCCAATGACAGGTCATAAGCCCTGTAAACGCCTAGATATCCATATTCCCTTACAAATGTCTCGTCTTTGTTGAGATGTCAAATTGTCTTTAAAGAAAGGCTAATTCTGCTGGAAGTTTCGGCGTTCGCGAAACGGGAACCTTGCAGACGAGCCTGCGCCAATCCAGAACGTTAGGTAACGTTCTTTTTACACATTGGAAGGATCGAGAAGTTTCCATACCATTCTAACGTTTTCCGCATAACGAGATCCAACATATCAAAATATCTCAAGTGATTTTTCTCAAGCCTGAGTATTTCTGGTTAAAATAATAGAAGTAACGTGATTATTACATCAAAACAATTTCATTTATATGTAGAAAAGGCAGTAAAATAAATTACTATTATTATTATTATATGCACAAACTATGTATGATAGGTGCACTAATGTTGAAATTAGAGCAGAATGCAAGGCTGAGATAAGCATTATCGACAAAATTAAGAAAGGTCTTTTACGTTGGTTCGGTCATGTAGAGCGAATGGATGATAAAAGAACGGCTAAAAAAATATATGATGCGACTGTGCCTGGATGTAGAAGTCGAAGAAGGCCGAGAAAGACATGGCATGATCAAGTAAAACAAGTGCTTGAAAGTGGGCATGTAAGAAGTCGGAATAATCGACGTGCGTGCATGAGAAGATGTATGAATGTGGAGGAAGCAAGAGAAGTATGCCAGGACAGAGTGGTGTGGCGTTCTATCCTCTCTACCTACCCCTTCGAGGAAATGGCGTGATGGTTAGTTAGTTAGTTAGTTAATTATAGGCAGGCAGCTTTTGCTGGTGCGCCTAAATCTTGTGTGCTGCTTTTTGTCTGCCTTCTGCATCTAAACGGTTCTTGAACTGGCTATGGCTATAAAATTGCCTGAGACATAAGCCTAATGAATAAAATAAGTTCCTTTGGAGTGCGTTGTACTATGGAGCCAGCGTCCTTGGGTTCAATCCTAGATTATTGCAGCCAATCACAAAGGGTCAGAGGAGAGGTCGCGGTGCGCGTGCGCAGTGCACATACACCACACAACATACTGCAAGCGCTGCTTTTACTACTTATATCAATGTATATCCACTCACTTAATGGTTACATTGTTTACAAAACACCTCTATAACAATTGATTACACTATTGTTGTAAACATACGACGTCAGATGCAGTGACTCATTTAGATATCTCTTAGAGAGGATTATTATGTGTCTTTGAGGGATGTTTTTTTTTGTTACGTGTGTATTATTTTTCTGTGTACAAGCGGGAAACCAGTGAATCTACGTCATATTTAGAGTCGAATTCGAAGTCGGAGGAAGCTGAGTACGAAGTAAACTTTTTTTTCGATAATTTTTTCTCAAATTGTTATAAAATATAATTAATTTAGTCAAATTACATTTTAAAAACAATTTGCGCAATTTTACTCTGAGGTACAAATGAAAGCTTTTATGAGAGAAAAATAGTTTTTTTCAAGCTCAGATTAAAAAGTCATATTACACATTCGACTTCAAATATGATGTAGATTCACCAGTTTTCGGGTTGTACTACGAGTTTTGTTACTCCATGTATAAGAACTCAGATGTTATATAAATAAAAACCAAAATAGTATCTACTCAAATATACACTACACTGAGAATTATAATAATTGTAGTGAAATTCAAATGAAACAAAAAAAATAATTCTGAATTCAGTAGTTAAAAATTACGAATTATTCTCGTATTAACGTCAGCGTAAATTATTTTTAATCAACGATCTACTCTACGACAAAGCTATGATAGTAAAAGAAAACTTAAAATTCCATAACTATAACATAATCTACGTCATTTTTTATTTTATATATCATAATTATTTCCCCTCTTCTTCTTCCGGTATAAAGATACCAATATCTTGTATTCATTCTTTTTTTAACTAACTTGTTTACATTATCTGTTATTTTTTATTTCTAAATGACTTTATCTTTCTCTTTTGCCACGTGCACACTGTATGACTTTCACAGTATACCCACAAACAGGCTATGCCTTGGTGGGATTTTCGTTTATGTGTTTTTAATGTATAACTATGTAAACAAAAAATTGAAAACAAATAAAAAAAAAAAAAAAATGTGTACGCAACATTATATACACGATAGTAAAAAGGTAGGTAGGTAATTATGTCAAGCCGAGATGATGTTGGAATCACGAGCCTGTGGAGAATGGGTGCTGATGGTAGATAATAAATAGTACATCATCTAATAGTGTACTTAGTTCAGGATGATATCACTGGAGGAGTGCTGGGTGCTGGTCACGCCCACGCCAGACCACGACTAATTAGTGATGTGATGCCTGATACTACATAGCTTGAAATTTAATCAACCGTAATCGGTTATTTTCACGATAAGTTCGTTGATTATTTTCATTGTAAAATTATATATGCAGGGTGCTTAGCATAAATTAATAAACATTACGATCGAATTCATCACTTTATATGGAAAATCATTGCCATTTGCATACGTTGCGCGTTGGCAATGATTTTCTGTACAAAATGATGAATTCGATATTGATGTTTGTTTATGCTAAGCACCCGGCGTGTATTATTTTTAATACACTAGGCTTCGTTTAGGTAAGAATTATGTTGGTATCTTGAGCAATTTTCGGCCGAAGATAGTTTAAGTTTAAAATAGAAGTTAAGTTTTTAAGATAGAAAAAGGTATTTGCATATATTATATATATTCAAATCATTAGAAGTATTCTCAGCGAAGACTTAGCGGGCTGTGTTCGATGGTTGATTAATTATAAATTAAAATCGGCGGTTTCCGTAGCATAATGGCCAAGACGCTGAACTCACGATACGGAGGTTCCGGTTCGATTCCCGGTGAGAACAAAAAAACCAAAAGTGATTTTTCTCAAGCCTGGATATTTGTGACGTTATTCTCTGATTCAATAACAGTAAAATAACGTTGAAAAGGTAAAATAAATAAAATAAAATATAATACTAATTTCAACCTTGAATCTTGTTAAAAGGCAACTCTTCTAAAACCACTTGTTTTTTAACAAGAAATTAGTCACTTTTATCTATAAAATAACCATGAATTTTAAAAATTATTACCTAGACATTTTTAATTCCATTTAATCAGTCAGATCCTTAGCTCCAGCCTCTATATTTTATTTTTTATTTATTTACGGAAAAAATCCATTTTAAATACATAGATGAGCATAATAGGGATAACAAGCAGTAAACATAAGTGACAGAACATTTTTTAAATTGGTGAAGCTAAGACAGTTAGAATAAAATGTGGACACACACTCAGGACAGGACGGTCTCCCTCAGTGAATGTTTTAAATCTTGATAGACTTACACCGAAGAAGTCCAGATCCCCGTCTTTAGTTCACAATACGACACAAACGAGACAATGGGGCATGAAAAACCATGGTTTAGTTTTGTGGTGACTAAGGAACAGCACGTCATTATTTCTCAAACCTACGGACTGGAAGACAAAAAGTCTTCTATCGAGTTCAGGATACAAAATGCGTCTTTTGGAATGAAAGCCCCACCCTTTCCCTAGACTTGCCTTTAAAAGACTATTGAGTCCTTTTTTCAGTCCAGCCAACTCTACCGATTTTTTCAACAAGCTAAACCGCGATTTTAAGATTGTTAGTGTGATAAAAAATAACGGATGAATTTACGATTATGTACGCGAACAAATGCTTTCATTGTACCTCTACCACCGTCTCGGCTTATGTATTATAGAATGGTCATTGTTTTCCATCACCAAAACCACCCGATTCGGCCCAAATTACAGTGGTAGGGATGTTAGTTTCTACCCGATCATTATTATTTAGTACTTAACCACCCGCGTGGCGACGCGTATCCCGCCTCGCCA